>JASAND010005209.1:0-277530 GCA_030248195.1 Trissonchulus latispiculum
CTGTACCTTTTAGAGTTCATTTTGCCTTTTCCATTACAGATAATCAATGAAACTAGCTGATTTATCATTCCTAGCTTTGTGTGGCTAAAATGGATCAATGACAAGTTCAGTTGGATCCATAAGTGGGGACGCTAAGGAAACACACATGCAATAGAGACCTGTTTTGTAATGTCTGCGCTTACCAATGAAGATTGTTTTTGGAAAAATTTTTTTATTGTAAGGTGTTCGCATACCAAAGTAGATGCATTTGGGATACTTGAAAATTTTGTAAGGTTTGCTCATAGGGCCTAGGGCCTACACAATCCATTGAAATTTGAGATGATTTCGTCCAGTAATAAAAAAGTTACAGTCATTCAAAATTTCCAATTCCTATTGAAATGGCCTAAAATCGGGACTTTAGGTTTTTCGCTTCTGTCAACGATAACTTACTCAAATCAAAACCGCTCGAAACGTTCTATAACTCGTTTTGAAGTTAAATACAATATCTAAAGTTGTCGAAGAACTTTTTTCAAAATTTGGTTTCAAACTTTTACAGTAATCACTTTCAGAAGGCACTCCCAAAATTTGTCAAACGTGGGATTTTTCGAACAAATTTTTGAACTTTACAAATGTGCACAATGTCTACATCAATCGATAGCTTTTTCAATTCTACTAAACTTTTCTTCTTGGCACAAACTTCCATTTTGTCCGTGTACATCGCATCCATCTGTTTTTTGAAAATACGAAAAAATCAAAACACAAAACATTGCATCAGATTCAGTTTGTTTTGCGTTTTGATTTAAATCAACACATGCGTTGTTGCGCAGGTTTACGCTAAGTTTTTGCATATCCGAAAAAACAAAACACAAAACACAAAACATACGGTCAAGTGAAATCAATACATTGATGGCACTGTGAAGCATGTGTTGATTTCTCATTAAAATAAAATCTGGTATCGCTGCAATAAAGCCAGTGCAAAACTAAGCAAAATGCAAATTGCAGAAACCAAAAACACAAAAATCAAAAACACAAAACACAAAACAAGAAAAATCAAGACGCTTTTTGATTGGCTGCTTAGGTTCAAAACTAGCACGTTCTGATTGGACGGCTGTTCTCCGATTAGGGATTTCTGATTGGCCACTAAATCCCGCTCATTTTATACTGGATTGAGCGCTATTCTTTGCTTCCAAGTCAGTTTTAGCTGTTTGTTTGCCATGGAATGGCTAAATGCCAGTTTGTAGGTGGGATGACAGCTCCGATAGTTCTTATTTTCAGCCAAGTCCTTTACGTAACTGGCATTTAGCCATTCCATGACAAACAAACAACTAACAGCCGGTTGCACCAAATATGATTAACTTCTAGCTAAAATGTTATTAGCTAGTCTTAATCTTATTTTAATCAGATTCTCCGTTGCACCAAGCTAGTTAGATTTTAAAATCTGATTAGCTCTAAACCAATCAGTATTTTTCCCAGATGCGCTCTAGCAAATCAGGTATATACAAGCTAATGTCACATGATGACTTTAGTTAGATTTTAGTTAGATTTTAATAAAATGTTAGTCAGAAGTTAGTCAAATGTTAATCCTACCCTTGATTAGAATTAAAATCTAACTAACTTTCCATTTGGTGCAACGGAAAATGGCCTTAATTAGAACTTAATTACAAATTAGTCTAGTTAGATGTTTAGTCACATTTGGTGCAGCCGGCCGTAAAACTGACTTGGAACCAAAGAATAGCACTCAATCCAGTATAATATGAGCGGGATTAAAGTGGCCAGTCAGAAACGAATAATGGGAGAATAGCCGTCCAATCAGAACGTTGCAAGTTTTGAACCTAAGCAGCCAATCAAAAGGCGTCTTGATTTTCCTGTTTTGTGTTTTGTGGTTTTGATTTTTGTGTTTTCCGTTTTGGTTTCTGCAATTTGCATTTTGCTGAGTTTTGCACTTGCTTTATCGCAGCGATGCCAGATTTTACTTTAATGAGAAATCACATGCTACACAGTGCCATCAATGTATTGATTTCACTTGACCGTATGTTTTGTGTTTTGTTTTTTCGGATATGCAAAAACTTAGCGTAAACCTGCGCAACAACGCATATGTTGATTTAAATCAAAACGCAAAACAAACTAACGCCCGATTGCACCAAATGTTTCTACGTAAAATCTAATTATCTTAAAATCTTATTAGCCAGAAAGATTTTAACACTAAACACATTTTCCATTGCACCAAAATGTTTTTGCGTAAAATCTTTTTAACTTCTATTTAAAATCTGTTTTGCTAAAATCTAATTAAGGGTCACGTTACTAACACAGCCAATCAGACATCGAGCGGCAGCTTTGAAGTAGTAGCGCTGTCCAATGATAAAATATCAGAGTCCTGACAGTGAGAAACTACTTAAAATCTAATTATATTCCGTTTTCAAAATTTTTTATCTTTTTACATCTTTACTGTAGTAAGAAACTGAGTAAGCTTTGTGAATGCAATAAACGCTGCTATTTGTTTATTTAGTGGTGAGTGGTTACAAAGTGTAATAACCTACTGTTCTTATCTCACTAAAAGTAACTATTGCTAAGCATGAATATAACTTTTTCAGAACTTCATTTTGTAAACAAATGCATAACCAAAATAGTTTCTGTGCAGTGCAAACAAGTACAAGAAACTAAATCTATCCAAATTCTGAATCTAAGAGTTCTTGTTTGTAAATATCCAAAATAAGTTAGTCGCTCAATAAAATAACGGTGATTACAGCGAAAACCTTCATTGATAGACTTGCAAATTACTGGATTTTCGCGTTAAACAGATTTTAAACATAGTACGAGGCATGTTTAAAATCTAATTAAGTTTCAATAGGTAATCACATTTTAAACAGATTTTAAATATATTTAAGTTCGTGCAATGCTCTGGTAACTTAAATATATTTAACATCTGTTTAAAATCTAATTTGGCTAATTAGATTTTAAACACATTTGGTGCAATCGGGGGTTAAATCTGATTTAATGTTTTGTGTTTTGATTTTTTCGTATTTTCAAAAAACAGATGGACGCGATGTACACGGACATTTCAAACTTTTACAGTAACCACTTTCAGAAGGCACTCCCAAAATTTGTCAAACGTGGGATTTTTCGAACAAATTTTTGAACTTTACAAATGTGCACAATGTCTACATCAATCGATAGCCTTTTCAATTCTACTAAACTTTTCTTCTTGGCACAAAATTCCATTTTGCAGCTGTTTATCGTTCATAAACCGTATCTTTGTGATTTTTCAATTTCTGCGTTTTTGAGGGTGGTCTCACGGAAAGGACTACTACAAAAGGTAGAAACCGAATTTTGAAAAAAGCTCTTCGACAAGTTTTAGATATTGTATTTGGTCACAAAATGAGCTATTGAACGTTTTGAACGGTTTTGATTTGAGTAAGTTATCGTTGACAGAAACGAAAATTTAAAGTTCCGATTTTGGGCCATTTTCAATAAGAATTGGAAATTTTGAATGGCTGTACATTTTTTATTACTGGACGAAATCATCTCAAATTTCAATGATGTGTAAGGCCTTAGGGAGTATCTCACAATTTGAGCGAAATCCATGAGGGTCGAATTTTTGACCCAAGTAACCCCCCTTAAGGTGGTGATTCCTTTTGGGCACATATTGTTGGTTTACGTCTCAAACCAAGATGAAATTTGATGAAACTTTCCATAATAAGTTCATTTGGTGTTCTAACACCCTCCGTGCAATCCCGCTTCAAAATTTCGAGATTTCCGTTCAGGACGGTTTTCGCCAATTTCTGACAGTTGAGCAGCAACTGCATAGTCATGACTATACTCATTTGAAAGATCTCGTTGAGCTCTACATTTTTGGTTTTGGAAGCAAGTTTCTAGCTCTTTTCTAGTGCGAGATATAGTCGATTTTTTATTTTGACGTTGAAAAATTGTCATTTTTGCAGAAATCAAAACATCCACGATTTCTTGAGCTACGCAAGCCGTAAAATTTTACTAAAGGGCGCCGATTTGAAGGTCTCGTCGAGGCCGATTATCCAAGGCATAATAATCTTCCAACTGCTATCCCGTGAGCTGCTATCACAAAAAAATCTAGTTTTTGCAAAAACATGACCAAATTTTTTCCAGCGATTGTGGAGCCCTTACTATGCAAGCTAGAGGGTTGCCACTTACTGGACGTATTTTGCACAAAAATACCCAGGGACCCTTTTATAGTTGCCCCGATTGCTGCTTTGTTAAATATCAGCAACCCAGAAAGGTTGAAATCAGCGTAATAATCTAGTCGCAACTTTATAGTGAGTTTGAGGTACACCCTGATGACCACCAGTATCCATTGCAGAATGATACTGTTCAAGAATATAATTTCGAAACTTTCTAGGGACACAAGTTAAACGAGCAGAACCCTTTTTACGTCTCTCGTGAATATCAGTTCGATAGCGATAAAGCATGCCGTTTTTCAATTCAAAATCGGATTGACCACGTATTAAAGTCCAAGTCAGGTCATCCTTAGGCAATGTGCCTTTTTCAAGATACTCAATAAAAGGACCAAAATCAGAATCACCTTTTAGTGCTTGAGACCACTCATCATCAGAATATTTTTCAATCATGCACACTGGCGGAAACATATCTTCGGTTACGTCAAACTCGTCAGATACATACTGAAATTTATTATTAGATGTAGTAAGTTCACTTTCACCTTCAGCGCGGTCGACGTTCGAATCAACGACAACTGGTTGAGGGTTACGTGAAAGACAATCAGCTACAGGATTATCTACGCCTTTTCGATGTTGAGTCTTGAAACGAAATTCTGACAATGCAATAGCCCATTTAGCGATTCTAGTATAGCCTTGATTTTTGGCATTCGCAAAAATATATTTAAGGGCTTCATTATCGGTATATAAAGTAAATTCTCGATGGCGTAGATAATGCTGAAAATGCTTACAAGACCACACAACTGCAAGACCCTCCAATTCCACAATTTTATAGCGTTTCTCAGCACCAACTAAAGCTCTACTAGCATAGGCTATGGGTTTAGGCTTTTTCTCACCTGGTTGGTCTTGCTCCAACACTGCACCAAGACCGACGACACTAGCGTCTGTTGTTAAAATAAACGGTTCTTCCCAATTTGGATACGCAAGAACTGGTGCGTTTATCAATGCCTGTTTTAGATTTTCAAAAGCAATTTGACATTGATCAGTCCAATGAAAACCTTCGTCCTTTTTCAATAAATTATTCATTGGAGCTGCAATTGAACTGAAATTACGTATAAATCGCCGATAGTATCCAGCCATACCCAAAAAACCACGCAATTGCTTAATAGTAATAGGTACTGGAAAATTCTTTACCGCAGTCACTTTACGTGGGTCAGTCTCAATGCCCTTTTCGGAAATAAAGTGACCAAGATATTCGACCTTTTTGCGGAAAAACACGCACTTTTTCATTTTGAGTCGCAAACCATGGTCTGAAAGCTTTTGGAAAACTATTTCAAGCATTTTCAAATGATGGTTTTCATCGTTAGATGGAATCAGTAAGTCGTCAATATAAACTGGCAATTCAGTAAAAATTCGTTCCATAATTCTTTGAAATGTTGCAGGGGCATTAGTCAAACCAAATGGCATGACATTAAAATGAAAAAGTCCCATATGTGAAATGAATGCGGTCTTTTCCTTATGGGGAGGAAACATTTCGATTTGCCAATAGCCGCTATTCAAATCCAATGTAGAGAAAAACTTCCCTTTACTAAACATATCTAAAATTTCATCGATTTTTGGTAAAGGGTAGCGGTCTTTTCTTGTGATTTTATTTAGTTGTCGATAATCAATGACAAATCGAGTTGTTCCGTCCTTTTTACCAACTAACATGCAAGGTGACGACCATTGACTATCAGAGGGGACACAAATGCCCTGCTCTAACATTTTCTGGATATGCTTTTCGATTTCCATCCGTTCCATAGGGTTCATCCTGTAGGCTTTCGCTGTTACTGGACCTGCCATTCCTGTATCAATCAGATGTTGTCCTGTGCTGCATCGTCCCAAATTTTCTGGCGTTGCGAATACATGTACGTACTTACGTAGGAGTTCCCGAAACTTACCTTTTGCCTTATCGGAACATTCGAATTTATCCAGTTGGGCTTCCTTTAGAAATTGATCATATAAATCCTGCTCCGTAGGCTCTTTTGATTCCATATCCTCTGCTTTAGATGTAGAAGGTTGAGATACGTACGTATTTTCCACCGTTGTAGAGAAAATTTCTGCTCGTACTGATTTAGGTAAATCGTCTTCACATACGTATTCTTTTTCAAACCAAGTATCTCCCAATTGTAAAAACGATTCCTTGCCTTGACGATTCTTGAGCGTAACTAAATCATCTGCGTAAGCTAGCACCATTCCTTGATGCAATTCCAATGGTTCCTCACTCAAATTCCAAACTCTAACTTCTTGGGTTTTTTCCTCTTTTGAAATAATTCCAGGAACCATATAACAATTATATTTTTCAAGAATGTTCATGGAATTGCGTACTAGCTTAGGCACATCCTCAAACCGTGAAGGCCAAGGTGCAATATTCGTATTTACAACTGAGGGCTTCATACGTACAAATGGTAGATCCCACTCATCATCCAACTGGTCAGAATTTGGTTGACTATCCTCACAAGAAATCGAGACCCATGCTTCAGAATTTGCTGGAATAGTTGTTCCGACCCGTAGACAAATATTCGAAACTGCCGGCCGTGTTTTTCCTACAATTTGCAAAATGTTATTGATCTGAGGCGCCCCCAGCAACGGAACTTCTTTAAAAAGTGGATGGTAAATAGAATGGCGTCCCATGAGCATAGACCAATTATAAAAAGATAGAAAGTCCATGCCAAGAAGAATATCATATGGACAAAAATCGCTGATTAGATACTCATGGGCCCATCTATAGCCTTGAAAAGAGAGTTCAAATTTTACTGAACCCGAAAAGTTTATAGGCGTTCCGTTAGCTGCGGTTGCCTGTTCACAAACTCCATTTCCAAAAGTAAGATTTTCAGGGCACCTTTGCTTTAAATGTTCTACAAAATTCCTAGAAACAACTGAAATATTTGCGCCCGTATCAATAAGTGCCAAAGTATTTACGCCTCCCACTGATGCTACTATCAGTGGCGAGTGCACTGGCGGAATTTTCGTCTGAGCACCCAGAAAATACTGATCTTGATGAACAAAAGCCGACAAATAGTTCCGATTATTTGCTACAAAGTCCGTTCGAGGTGCCTTTTCTGGCTGATGAGACAAATTCACATGATTTACTTCTTTGTCCTCAAGTTCCATATCTGACGTTTCAGACTGACTTTGCTCTGAACATGAACTTTCAGTAGAATCATACTCAAAAAGAAATCTTCCAGGAAAATCAGGGTCTGGAATCTTATGAGAATGTCGTTTCTGAACACGTTTCACCTTTGTATTCGACTGAAATTGACCAGATGATGAGCTTGGGTCATTTTTATGTTGGTCTTTGACGTTAGTTTCCCTCTCCACGTTCGGAAATAGATGTTTCGCTGCCTTTTCCTCGGTATCAGGTGCCTCATCTATTGTTCTTAATCGATTTAATCGTGCAACTAGTTGTTCTTGAGACATATCTGGCATTGTTTCTTGCACAGGTTGCATATTTGTATTTTTCGTCCTTGACTTTTTGTTATTTGAGGCATCTGACAATTTTGCAGCATTAGTGGTACAGGTTTCATCTTTTCTGTTGGAAGCCTTCAATACTTTGTCCCCCGAATCAGGGACTTGCACTGTCGCGCTTCCTTTTGTAGATGAACCTTGACTACCTACCCCAGCTGTACTTGTACTTGGTACTGCTTGATCCATCGCGGCCTCTTGCTGTTGCCCATTTTGGCGCATATTTGCGTTTGAGAAAGTCACAGTGTTTCCCACAGGAAACCTACGATTTTCACACCCGCGCGCATTCCATAAATTATTTGTTCCGAAAAACAAATTTGGTTGTCGTGGCACAGCAAGGGGCTGCACGTTTCGTGGATATCGCTGATTGTTGTTACTGGGATACCAGTAGCCACCGAAACCTGCATTTCTCCGTTCTTGCGCGGGGGGGCGCCAATTCTGATTTCGAATTGGGGGCGCCCCTCCACGAAAATTATTGCTATTATAGCTTGTTCGTGGAGAAAAAGATCTATTTACAGGATAATTCAATCGACTTCGACTGTAGTTGAATGAATTATTCTGGTTTCCTGACCCAGTGTTATACGTATTCCGTGAATTTTGAGAAAAACGCCATTGAGATCTAATTTGATTTGCTCTCGCAGCACTGATAGGGATCAGTGGAATAACCCTTTGATTTTGGTTATTCTGCCCATTCAAAAACTGATTTTGCTGCTGAAAATTCACCTGGGGAGGAGATCGAGGAATTTGGGGTGGGGGGCGGGCATTAGTCAAAGCCTCTGCCAAAGCACGTATGTCAACATTTTGCAAGAAATTTTGCAATTGGGACTGAAGCAAATTTCGAGGGTTATCCTGGGAATTTTGAGATCGTTGGCCCCTCGTTACATCGGCATACGTAGGAGTAAAAACCGCGCAAATTTGATTTGAATTTAAAACCTTTTCGTCCGGAAAAAGTTTCGAAAGACCCTCCAAAAAGTTGGGGGTTTTCTCTGACAACGAGTTGATTCGCGGGTTTTTCTGGGAGATATACGTACTTGGCTTTCCGGGTGACGAATTTACTGCGGAGGAGCACCCCCGGAATTTATCGTGCTCCCCGCTTGCTGAAAACTCTGCAAGGCTTGCAATAACTGGGAAGTTGGATCCATTTCGGGCTGCACCGGGGTCAAGTAATTTATCACCGGATTTTGCTGGTTACGCCCTTGTCCTTGCGACTGAAACAGGCGTCCAGTAGATGGATCCACAAAAATATTTGCGCCCTGATTGTTTCGATTATTGGAGGAGTTGCCTCCCCTGCGGCCTCCTCGACCACGATATGATCCTCGATTTCCTCTATTCCAACCACCTCCCGAATTTTGGTCGGAATAACCGTCATAATTTTGCCGGTTATTATAATTTCCCCTGTTTCCACCAAAATTTCTTCGATTTGGGTTACCTCTACCCCTTGAACCTGAATTATTTTGCCGATTTAAGGCACATTGAGGGGAAATGTGGCCTGGATTGCCACACGTATAACACGTTCGTTGGTCCATTTGATCTTTTTCTGGTGTTTTCTCCGTTTTTTCCGTAGATGCTTGAATAGCATTTACAGCACCAGAAGCAGCACTAGTTGAGGGTTGGCACTTTTCTGAGTCCGCTGACTCGCCTTTCGTGGCTTCCAAAACTAAATCCCTCTGAGCATTACGTATTTTCACTTTCTTGATTTCGTCCTCCAAAGTTTTTAACCTCTGATCTAAATCACTAGAACTTTCGTGAGATTCTGACGAAACTGCACAAACCTTGGCTTTAGCCTTCCCCCGTTTTTCCTTCTTAGGGGTTTTTTCTGGCTTTTCTGATTTATCCGATTCGGCTGAATCAGAATCGCACTCCTCTTCAAGTCTCGACAGTTGAGTGACGATTTTTCGCAATTTAGCCATTGTATGGCCCCAATTTTCCAAATCAGATAAAAGCGAAATTCCAACTATCTTCAAATTAGGTTTCAGGCCTTTTCGAAGTTGCTCAAAAATGTTAACAGCTCTCATGTCGTCACTTTCGTTTGGAAAGGCCTTTTTTGCCAACATTTCCAATTCGGACACAAAATCTTGCACATTCTCGTCCTTTTTCTGTGTACGTACATAAAATTTGCGAGAATGTTCAACGGCTGTCCGTTGAACCGGCTCATAGAGCGTTTTTAAGAGCTCTTTTAGCTCTCTGTACGTACCTGGCATTCCCAAGGAGGAAAGCCGGTGAATAACTTTTTCGCCCAATTTGGCGAGCAAAATCGAATAATATTTGTCGTTTTCGACGTCGTTGGCCTTAGCAATGGCCTCGAAACTGACGATCCACTCGTCAGGGGTCAAGGTCGTATCCCGACCATTATAGTTACTCAGACCTTTAAAAAGGGTGATCAAATTTTTGAGCTCCGCCATTTTCTTTTCTCTTTCTGCACGTAATCGAGCTCGGAGCCGTGTCTCCAGATTTCGGTTTATTTCCGCCAAAGAACCCAAAGTTTCAAAAATATTATCCCAATTGACCCAATTTTCACTAGGATTTTCTCCACTCAGCGGGTCACTAATTTTGGGAAAAATCTAATTCAAAATACTCAAATCGTTGACAAAAAACTACCGTTTGACCTCCAATCGACACAAAAAAAACACGAAAAACAACAAAATTGGCCAAAAAGTTATATACGTATATATCAAATTGAGGGGGGGTAGGGGGCGACGCGATTTTTAGCATTTTCTGGTTAGTGTAACCAATGAGACGAAACGGATTTTTTGTTTTCGACTCAAAAATGCAGAAAAAAGTGTTCGAAAATGCCAAAAACGACACTAGGATCCCGAAAAAAAATTGAAAATGGGGGTTTTAGGGGGGGGGTCAAAAATCCCTAAATACTCTGAAAACACGAAATACAGACAGAAGCTAGCCTAAAATCGCAATTTGCGTTTAGGCTCACCGATATTTTAGGCTAAAATCGCGATTTTTTAGCGATTTTTTGATTTTGGGGGTCGATTGGGGGGGGGGTCAAAAATCGTCAAAATTTGGCCTAAAAATTCAAATTTTGGCCTTAAAACGCCCTAAAATCACGTTTTGAGCGTGAAAACAACGCTACAAAAAATTATTAGGCCCAAAATAGCAAGAAATTAACCGATTTTGACCTCAAAAATGCTTGGGGGGGGGTCAAAAAATTTCACAAAATTTCGAAAAAATTTTCAAAATTTTGCTTTAAATTGCCTAAAAAGGGTTCTTGAGCGTGAAAACAACACCCAAAAAATTTGTTTCAGGCCGAATGAGCAAGATTTTGGCCTAAATCGACCCAAAAATGACTTGGGGGGGTCGAAAAAAAATTTTCAAAATTTGACCAAAAATTTAAAATTTTGCCTCTAGTGCGCTTCTGTTGCTTTCCTAGTGTTAAATATTCCCGAAAACAGGAATTTTTAGCACCAGGGGGTGGAAAAAACGTCCACAAATTTTCCTAAACTAAGAATTTTGAAAATTTTATACCCGTCTTGGGGGGGTTTGGGGGGAGGGGGGGATCGCTCAAATCTACCTAAACTTTGTTTAATTATAGGTTATTGGGCTGCCCCAATAACCCTATGCAGTTTCCAGTTGAATTCCCCGCCTCAAACTACCTGGGGGGGGAGGGGGGGAGGGTGTCCAACACCCCCTAGCTACCAATCCTAAATTTTCCATTTTTCAAAAATTCAAAGTTGCACCCTCAAAAATCGAAAAAATTAAAAGTCGTTTTTATGAAAAACTAAGTATCATAAAAGAATCTCCAGATCAAGAGCTTTTCAAAAATGTAAAGCTTTTTGCTCAAATCGCAAAAATGAAAAAGTTATTGATATATGAAAATTGTCAAAATAAACGAATTTTTGAAATTTGACAAACCGGACAGTGGTCCTGTCACGGTCGCCAAAGCTCGCCCAGCTTTCTAGCTAAAGTGGCAGCTTGCTAAAGTTGGGAAAAGTAGGCAAAATCCAGGTTGCGCAAACATTTCAGCTAATTTCTTCACAACGAAGAGTGATTTCATGACAATTAAAAAAGGGTCCCCCAGCTATTTGACAGTAGAATCGAATGGTGTAGCCGATGCCTCACGAAAAAATTTACTTTAGTCTGCAAAAAATCTGGAAAATTAAAGTACTTCGAAAATCCAGGAAAATAGTTTCCGAAGACTGAAGTTAGTTTCATTGCATTCATTAGAAAGAAAAAATATTAAGCTCCATTTTGATATAAAAATGATTTCTTAATTCCAAGTAATGAATGAGTAATAAGTGTTCAAAGTTGATGTCTCCAAAAGGAATCACCACCTTAAGAAGTATATCAAAATGAAGCTTAGCATTTTCTCGTTCTAATGAATATAACGAAACCAATTTTGGATTTTTCGCGCATTTGTGAAGAAGTGAAATTTGTGACGAAAATGAAAAAGTGTGTATTCTGCAACTGGGTTTTTCGTTGCGTGTATTTTACCATTTCGAAACCATAAGCCTAGTCTGTTGCATTTATTATTGACAATAACAATGAAATCGGACCGGTGCAAATCTTCCGCCGGGGGGGGGGAGATTTGTACGGGTGTTAAAGTTTGGAGGGGAGGGGGAGAATTGCATCGGTGCAAATCTTCCGGCGGAAAGATGTGCGCGTGGAAGATTTGCACCATGACACCGGCCAGGCCCGAAACTGCCAAAAATGCGGGTGCCATCTTTAAGTTCCAAATTTCACATGACTGTATTTCATGGCTCAATTTCATTCCAAAATGCTCAAATTCCACACTAATACATTTCATAATTTCACAGGTAAAATTTTCCCAGGAGGAAAATATGTTTGGGGAAAATTTCACTGTGACACCGACTTCAGATGCGCATTCGGCATGCATTATGCAACAGTCACCATTATTGTAAGCAATGCGTCTGTAACGTCATTTATGCAGATTAGGTATTTGTTGTTTCGTAAGGACATTACGTTGTCATGTCTGTTTGTCTAATTCAGTTAGTTAGTTGGTCTTGTCAGTAAAGTCTCGCTTAGTCGCATTGTTTAGCCTTAGCTTTAGTGGACATGGGAGCTTTTGGGGAACATTTTTACGGAACCTTTACAGGACTTTGACAGCTCTGATTACACTCAAATGGCGAAATATAGAGCTTTCAATGCTCCAACTGGCTGCTAAAAAAGAAATTGAGAAAGCTCAAATTAGGCATAAATCACAGTACGACAAAAAAGTTCATCTGCTTCATGACTACAAAATAGGGCAAAATGTTCTGGTTTACACTCGAATTGTCGGAGTCTGACTGTCTCCAAAGTTTACATTCTTCTGGAGTGGCCCACATGAAAGTTTAGACATTCACTTACCTAACATAAGTCTTAAAATAGAAAAGGGGACTAAAACTTTTCGTTTTAACCGAGCCATACATGAGTCGGGACCCTGACGATTCTGATGTCTTGATTATGTCCAGATCACATTTAATGCGTGCAGCTAAGTCACTTGTTAATAAAGTTATACTGGGATTGTTTCAGATTCTGGAATTTGTCAACCAGCAACATCCACTTCGTTGGTTATTCAGTCGTCGGTTTGAGCTGGCTGGATGCATGCAGGTACACTTCAATTGAACATGCTTTTTGGTATTCAGCTTAGCGACAACATTGAATGCGGGAATGTGCTTACATCAACCTTTCCAGTTGGAAGCCAAAGTGCCCATCATGGGTTTTTGTTCGTATATGCGTTGGCTTAGCATTGCAGCAGATGTGTACAAAAGCATTATTCTGCATCTATTCTTGTTGAAGGTGGTATCAACAACGCAATACAATGCTTGAAGAATTCCTAGGATGAAATTCGCTTTATATGCCCAAGTCAAACCGAATTGTTCTGGTCCTGCGGTCTCCGAGAGGCGAAGGTCCGCAAGACCGACAATGTCAATGACCTGCCTGCCAGGTCAAAACCGTTATGGAATCTGATTGGAGCTCATACTGTAGGAATTACAATAAGGCCGCCTTCGCACCGAGTACTCCGCCCAGGAACTTTTCGATGGCCGTATCATCCATTCTCGCAAAACCATGGGCTTGAGTACGGGTTTTAGCTGACAGTCAAAGGAAGTGTCTATCTGGGATCGGTGGTGGTATTGTTATCGCTGTGAGCGGCGGCTATTCCTCCTTGACTCATTTGATTTTCATTTATCCGTTGTCTGCCTTTGCAGGCCAATATTGCCAAGAGGAACTTTGGTATTTGGTTTCCGGAATGGGCGGTCCTCAAGTTGGTTGGTATTGTCAATAGTCTCGCATTAGTCGCATTGTTTGCTTCGCCTTAGTTATGCAACGCATTGGCATGACTATTAGTAGGGATTAAGTATTTTGTTTCTTCTAGAAATCACTAAAATAAGACATTTCAGCATTGAAAACCAATCTTTCACAATTTAGGATGGGTAGCCAGCATCGAATGCTATGGGACATATCAATTTATTAAATGTAATGTTACTACCGGCCGTAACTTGATTTACACGAACCCACAATTCGACCAGGCATCTAAGATATTCCATATCTTTTCGTTTAGTAGCTATTCAGAGTTGCCGAAAAGAATTGCTTTGATTTTAATGGGCTGGTGGTTTTAATTAAGGCCCCGATAGTCTGCATTTAATTTTCCTAGTCATTGAGAAAATGTTCTTGAAAGTACTTTCGCTTCTTTCTCCACAAATTACCTTTGACTAAGATTCTTTTCTGGAGAAGCTGCGAAAAGCTTTCCACAAAATTGCCTGTTTAAAAGTCATTTAACTTTCTTTTAGTTGAGTAAAATGGTTTTCTTTCTTTATCATAAAAGGATTTTAGCTTGCATTAATTTATATTCTAAATCTAGGCACCTTCCCACAAAATTCTGATTGAGTTGGTTAAGTCAAAGCGAAAAATAATATTCTTATTTTATCATGATATATTCTTCAGATTCAGAGTGTGGTAAAATATGTATATTTTAGAGATTCCCAATAATACTAACGAAGGCAAATTTTAGGCGAATGTCCAAATCTCCTTTCTTGTACGGTACGTTACTTCTCGCACAGGGTGACTCACGCTCAAATTTCAACCGGTTTTTCCAAATTTTCTGACTAGTTTTCCAGAAAATCACTCCAGAAAATTCCTCAGAATTTCGAAAACATTACCCAGAAATATGAATTATCTACAATGACTACCTTCTGATACTTTTAAAATCATCCAGAGCAGTGCTTCTATTGACAATTTTTATTCCGCCTGGAGGCGGAATCATTGCTGCGGGATATAGCCATGCAAAAAGCACGTGTTCTTAGGCGCTGAACTGAATTAGTCAATATGTTTTACATTTGAACTAGCTTCCTTTTTTAGCCATGGGGGGCCTAAGATTGGTGCGTTAGATAGAATTTTTTAAAATTTCCACAACTTAATTTCTCCTTAATTTTAAAAGTTTTCAAAAATCGTTTTCAAGAATTTTGCTGCACAGGGTTTTTCTTCGATTATTCTTTCATTTCGATTCCCCCCTTTCCATTCTGAAGCGTTCAGCAAATTTGACGTAGATTTACTAGATATGCAAATTAGTAATCCTGATTTGCGTAGCACTCTGATTGTGACAACCATTCAGAGCAGTGGGTCTGACACCGGTAGAGCTTAAAATTTAATGTGTACTTTACCACAACGGTTTAATGTTTGCTGTAGTAACTGTAATTAATGATCAACTTGTCAGCAAAGTGGATTGTCAATACGTAATTTTCAGCAGCTCAAATCGGTTTCTCATTTTAGTTGTCTTAGTTTATTAGTTTGGCTTGAGTTTTATTGAAAACTTGTGGTTACGTGCTGAACTTAAGGTAAATTTTCTAGGTAATTACATCAAGACTTCACAATCACAACTGAAATTAGTCACGAATAATTTGCCTGAGTTTGTTATTCCGATAAAAAGATAATGTAATCATAGCTACCAATTCAGCTGTGAGTAATGGGGTCCATAGCGGAATATTGCCCCTGTTAGGGGCCAACTTGTTTCGGTTGCCTTCATTTGCTTGCTCACAAATCACTAGCAAAAGCAAGATCTCTGCTTCGTTCATTAGCTGCAGGTTTGCTAAAAATCTCCAGCTAGTGCCGTTGATTACCTACCTAATCCCATCCCAGCGTGGAAAATTTAGATTCATCTTAACTTAACGTCTATTTGAAACCGCGATAATTTCTATCTGAACCGTGAATGCAGATTAGACGGTCTTTTCCAGATTACCCCCCGGTGCTAAAAATTCTGAATTTGACCAATCGAGCTGATATTTGGCATGGGTATGTTCTTGACCACGCGAAGTTCAAATATCGCAAAATTTTTCGATTTCGATTCGCAAGGGAGGACCAAGGGAAGCCGAAACATTTTTGTCGCCGATTTTGCTGAAAAGTTACATATAGGGGTTTTCTGTCCGGGAGCGATTGTGCCATTCTAGTCTCAGCGTTAAAATAAGCCATGAACATGAAAATTTGGCAAGTTCGTGCCTAGTTTCACGTATTTATAGGAAATAGGCTTTTATAACGCGCAGCCTGCAAGCGAGCAATGCCTATTTCCTACTTTCTCCACTGCGTTCCTGCTGTAGTTCAGAATTAGCTTCCACTTGGCAAAAGGCGCAATAAAACCTGGCGAATTGATGTTGCAGCTCCACAGTAGTTATATATATTTCTCAATAATTTACTAACAGCGGGTCTTGCTTCTGCAGTTTGATGCCAGATGGCAGATGCATTGCATAAAATTATATACTATGTAAAAGTATTAGATTCCTGTAATATAAGTTGTTACCTACTGAATGCTAAGCTTGAGAGACTCAAAACCAGTTTTGCCGATCCGACCTACATCACTGCTGTAAAACGTACTGTCCTGTCTTTACCCACAATCATTCTAATACCGATACTATTGTAGGTGTAATTGTACTCTTGGTGTAATTAAAGTACAAACTTTAACAATTCTAAGAACTTTGAAAGGCCGTAATTCATGAGTCCAAGGTTTCCGGATTGGTTTGAAATGCAGAATGTATCAGTTGGTTTCTGCTTTATTCATTTTGTAATTTAATTCATCTTTGAACTAAGTTTCAGCACAGAAAATTTGAAACTTCAGGTCTTCAAATTTCGGGGATTTCAAAAGAAGTGTCCACAAAGCGTTATGTGCTGTTGCTGTTGCTGTTCCTCTAAATTCCTGGTCTCGCTGTTGCCCAAAATCGATGTTATTGGTGTTCGCTCATTCCCATAGTAAACAAGCACCAGTCCCACTCTTCGAGATCAGATCGAACAAAGATCGTAGGACATAGATTATTTGTGATTAGTTGATTTAGTTCGTAGATTGACTGAAAATAATTAAAGCTGAAGAGCCTATGTCGTTTTATAGTTTAAGACACTATCTATTCAAAATTATTATATGATTAAAACTTGGGTTATGCCAACTGAATAACTCGCTTAATTAAAAATTGAAATAGCGTTTTCGTTGATATTTGTGATCAAAACCATTGAATAGGCTATTATTATTGAATGTCTTAACTATTTTGTACTTTAATATTACATCTGCAATAGTTTCGGCATTAGAATGGTTGTGGGTACAAGCAGGACAGTACGTTTTACAGATATAGATTAGTATTCATTAAAATGTATCTTTTTATGAATATTAAAACAGTAATTTTGTGAAACGTTTTAAGTAAATAAAATTTAATCGAAACCTTATTGTTTTTACAGAATAATTTGCAAAACTCTATTTATGATTCTTTATAATTATTCATTTCATTTAATGTTTTAATGTTTCAATGTTTCAATTTCAATTCAGTTAAACTTTCTCTAATATTGAAAACACATACAGAATTTTCAAAAATTATTGAGAAATATATATAACTACTGTGGAGCTGCAACATCAATTCGCTAGGTTTTATTGCGCTTTTGCCAAGTGGAAGCTAATTCTGAACTACAGCAGGAACGCAGTGGAGAAAGTAGGAAATAGGAAATAGGCATTGCTCGCTTGCAGGCTGCGCGTTATAAAAGCCTATTTCCTATAAATACGTGAAACTAGGCACGAACTTGCCAAATTTTCATGTTCATGGCTTATTTCAACGCTGAGACTAGAATGGCACAATCGCTCCCGGACAGTTTTCTGGGTCGCTGAACACAAATCTGAAGTCCATTTTTCGATTCAGCTTTTCGTTAGCTTGATATAAGCTTGTACGCTTAAGTTGTTAGCTTATATCAAGTTAACGAAAAGCTGAATCGACAAACGGACTTCAGATTCGTGTTCAGCGACCCAGAAAACCCATCTATTCAACTTTTCAGCGAAATCGGCAACATTTTTCGGTTTCCCTTGGTGCTCCCTTGCAAGTCGAAAAAAACGAATCTCACGAAATTTAAAAACTTAGCGGATATTTGAGCTCAGCATGGTCGAAAACATAACCATACCAAATTTCAGCCTGATTCGTCAAATTTTGAAAATGTTAGTGATTGGGGGTAGTCTGGAAAAGACCCGATTAGACTTAGCTAATGCACATCATGGCCGGTTTTACACAGAATTTAAACAAAACAACTTAGTTGGTGATTATTAGAGGCCTGCATTACGGCCCGCGGCCCGGCCCGGCCCGGCCCCCGGGCCGGGCCGGGCGGGCCGACGACCAAATTTCACGGGCCGGGCCGGGCCGCGGGCCGAAGCTCACGGGCCGGGCCGGGCCGCGGGCCGACAGTCCGGCCCGCCATCACTTTTTTAATTATTTAACTGTAAAACAGCAACTCATATTTTAGCTTAAAAGGTTTTGTGTTTCCGAAATATGTTTCGTTAACAGTAACCCTGGTTTTCCGCAGTCAACTTCAGCATTTTATTTTCATGAGTGATATGTATTTATCGCCAGTCTCATCATTAATGTTAAATCCTCAATTCATCTAAGTCAGTTTAGCGTTTAGTACATAAGAATATAAAACTTTGAATTAGGGTAATATACGCTATTAGGAACAGTGTAAGTATTTTTGATTTGGTTTTAATGTGTTCGTAATGTTTTTTAAAAACCTTACATTTCCTTAGAAAACGCTGTTTAAAGAATCAAAGTTTTGGATTTCTGAAGCAAAGATTTACTTTTCTTTGAAATTGATCCTTCTGCGCATTTGCATCTTTCTAAAGTTCTTTATTTCTAATTATAATTCGTTTAATTCTCGACTAAATCTAATAAAAATGTTACTTTGCAGAATTTCAACTGGTTTAATAAAAGTACAATATTTAAATGCTGCTACTGTAACCTTTTAGGGAATTTTAAATGTTTTTGTTTTTCTAACGCTCCAGTCATACAAATTGTCAATACAAGTCAGTATCTATTTGCTTTCATTTGTAGAACGACAAAAATTGTGTCCTTAAAACTGCGTTTAAAAACCATTAAAAATCGAAAATCATTTTTTACAAAAACACACTTTTCCTAGAAATATCACTGAAAAGCAGAGATTCTATTTGGAAAAACAAGCTTAAGAAAAATACTTACGTAATTTTGAATTTTGGGACAAAAAAATTTCGAGGCTCCTGCGGGCCGAAAATTTTGACGGGCCGGGCCGGGCCGGGCCGAAGCATCTGACGGGCCGGGCCGGGCCGGGCCGAAGCAGTTGACGGGCCGGGCCGGGCGGGCCGAGAAATATTTCTCACGGGCCGGGCCGGGCCGCAAAAATTCGGCCCGTGCAGGCCTCTATGCGCTTGTCGGGGTAGATTCACTTTGGAAGGGTACATTTAGGGTAAATTGCATACCTGTTAGTGAAGCTTGGATATTTTTGTTGCTTTCATTTCCGCTATTTCAGCTGTTTGGTTTGTGTTTGTGCGAGATCATGATTTATGTGGCAACAAGTGACATTTGTGTATTTTTCGTGTTATTTTAGTTCCATTGATTAGAACGCCAGTCATTGGGGAGACTTCGGACATATACTATGTACCGAATTATTTAGAACCTGCAGAAAAAGTCTTTTTGTTTATTTATTTGGAGGTAAACAATCATCCTCCAACACCCAGTACAAAGCTAAAATGACATTTTAGCTTCCCATAAATAAAGCACTATTTAATTTTTAATTATAGCTGTTTTCAAAAGCACACAACATACTAGATTCTTGCTCAAATTTATCTTAAATACTCTGCAAAAAGTTACTTTCTCTGACATTGTGAACTTTCCTTTACTTTTTGGTGAAATTCTTTCTGGCCACAAATTGGATTAGGTAGAAACCTATTGAAGCATTGTTAACCAAGTGTTGAGCAGAGACTTAGCAGGGGAAAAACGGATATCAGATTTTTCTCGAGTGGGTTTTCCAGACTAACAATTTTGACAATTTTCTTTTAGTCCCTGATTTCTTTCGGACTGTTTCTAAATCTCACGGTTAAACAGATCGAGTGTAATTTAGGAGTTGACAACGATGATAAAAATAGAAACAATTTTTCTTGTCATCCTGTTTACATTCTTTCCAGTCCTTTTTCTCTTTTTTTCCTGATTTTGTTCCACGGTGCAGTTGTTGATGAAGTTGTCAAATTTATGTCATAAAAATTGCATCACATGTTTTACATTTTAAAACTGACCAAATGCTTTTGTCAAGCAGGATCGGGACCATACCATGCAAAAATCGCAGACAGAAAACGCGATCCTCGGCAAAGCAACCTGTGAATTTTTAACCAAAATCGTGCTATGTAGATTTTATTTCGTTGTATGGACCTAGGTACAACTCATGTTTTTAAAATCATGTTCAAGTGACCTACTTTCCACTCCAGGCATAATCAGTGAACTAGAGTTATGTAAGCCAAGAGAAAAGGCAAAGTTGAATTGCATGGAGATTGGAGAGAGAAGGGGCATGGATATTAAAAACAAATTATTTCCCCCGACTTTGGGAGCTCTGGCTGGTGCTTATTAGGTTGTGAAAATTATCACTCTGAGCGTTCCTGGGTCATCTTTGGTTTCCGATTTCTGCAATTTTCAACCCAAAAGTTTGAAGCTTCTGCTTTAGGAAAAGCTTGCATGGTTTAGTTCGGAACTCAGGATTTGAAGTGCTTTTCCTAAGTAGCCCTAGGCAATAACTAAATATTGATTTATTTGGTCTACTGAACATCACCGTTAGTATATTAATTTTGAACCTTGATAACTTTCTCACATAGTGATTAATGTCTCACCCAGCTTCTGTTTCTAAATACTTTGCATTGTCCTTTCTTTGAATAAACTAAAAATCGTTCTTCTAAGTTAGTATACTTTGACTATGAGTAATTAGTATACTACTGATATACACTTGATCAACTTTTAACAGCTTCCATGGTAAACAGAACTCTCGAAACCAGCATCTGCATAGTGCATAGCTAGTGAAGAACATTGTACAACTCAGCCTTTCTATTTATTTACAAACTTCTAAAACCTTAAACTAGACTGAAAATATTAAAATTAATTGTTGAAGGCGTTCTATTTTCCGTGGCTCATAGCTTCTTAAAGTTTCACCAAAGTTGACGACACATTCTAGATAGGCTCGGGATGATTTTGGCAATGGATTATGTACAAATATTTTGATGCGTCGCCAAGTTTAAATTATACGCCAGATTATGTTCCAGACTTGTAAAAACTGAAACTACAAGATCAAATAGCCAGAAAATTTTAAAGTTTTATAATTAGATTAATTTCAAAGTTAGTCGCCCGCCAGTTCTTGTAGAGAATTTTTCCGTCCCTGCGAACACAGACAGTTTCAAACAAAACTTCTCTGCGGTTCCGCCGAATTTCACCCGCTGAGCGATTTCCGCTCCACAGGTCAAATTAAGGTATAAATTTAGGTTACGTTTAAGAATTCTTTTGAAAAGACTTTCCAGGAGGCTCTTTATTTAAGCTCTTCATTGCGTAAGACTTTATCAGGCAAACTTTAATTAATTGTTAAAGCTTTTAAACGGAGGCTGAATTTATCTTTATCACAATTGAAAGTGTCAGTGATAAATTGGGACGGCGAATTTTCATTTTTTCGCCGCTTTCTCACAATTTAAGACGGCATAAATTTTTGGAAAGAGACAACTTCGCAAGACAGTTGTTTCAGCTTCGAAATAAAGTTTTGCTTAAACGGACTTGTTTTGACATGCTTTTGGTGAATGCGAAAGCTTTAAAGGCCCATTTTAAGTGTATGTTTTGACTTATGTCTGGCTTTAATTGGACTTTTCTTTACGTGAAAGACAATGCGATTTTGGTAAACAATAGTAAACAATTGATTCAAATATTTATTCGAAAATTATATATACTTGAAACTTGTAACGATCTAAGCCTACAGCATAAGAAATTTGCTCAAATAAACCACGGATTTTTGTATCTGTGTGCTGCGAAACTGTAGAATTTCTGTATCTCTTTTGAAACTTAAACTGTAAACTTAAACCTGAACTTTAACTTGAAAATTGTCAAAAACTTATACTGAATCGAATTAATTTATGATACTCTCACGAATGCATTTTTTGTAAACTTGTTTCCACAAGGATTACATGGCTCAGCTTCCTTATCCTTAGCCGTGAAATGCACAGTCATTCAAGTTCCAGGACCCTGTTTCAGCAGTTAAGCAAACATTTTAATAAGAGGGCGTTGTTTTCAAATCTGAGGTAATTTTTCGTTGCCCAGACCTTACACGGAAAGTTTTGCTTTCATCAAGAAAATAACAAACTTTAATCCTAATTCAATAATAAGACATATTGGATGGTTTGAGGCAATTTTAAGCAAAAAGTTAATGAATGAATTTGTAACATGATACATGATAGAGTGTTCCTCAGATAAACAGGGCTTACGTAATACCTTATTGTTTATAGCTAATTAAGTAGGCCGATACACGGAAACTCCCTTCCCACGACTGGATTTCTTACATAATAATACTTGTTTATATAGGATTGAGAATTTTTACAGAAATCTCCAGTAAACAAGAATGCATCATGTATTATCTTTCTACCATATTCTTTGCTGTTTTCACTTTAGATTAGTCCAGGGAGCAAGTGGAATTCTTTGAAAATCGTCTCTTGTTGGAATTTCTGCTATACCCTGCTCGGGTCCGGGGGGTATCAATTTTGTTCAATACTTGGATTTCTAATTTGCTGGTTCGCCAAAACTGCCTTGGGGGAAGTCCTTAATTGAGTCCTGTAATTTCTAGGACTGACAGCATTTGCTTTCTTTGCTGTAACTTTAGCTTAATCTTAATCTTATGAAACTTTCCTGCCTACTTGTAGCTTTGGGGCTCTTCAAAGTATTAATGCAATTGCTTTAGACTGCAAAAGACAGTTAATTTTGGTCACTCATTTTTCGAGCCTGACTGCCCCCTAATTTTACTAGGGGGCCCGCTGCGAGGGTCCAATTTAGGCTGGACCCCCTTTCCTTTTTCGTGCACTTCTAGAGTTAATTTATGCTTAAGCCTCCCCCTTGTGAACGTGTGTATGGATAGGTTGCTTGCCTAAAAGCTGAGAAATTGGCTTGAACAGCTAAAGGTAATTAGGCTGGCCTCTTAGATGACACTTAGCCATCTTTTTTCATACTTTTCCCTCTCAGTTCAATAAAAACATTTTCCCCGAAAAAACCGGATAAATTTCTTCTGAATCTTCATTTGGAAGTAATCTGATGTGAAAAGCTGCCTTCGAGCGCTAGCGTGCGCCATTGAAGACTAAATGTGATCTATTTGCACTCTCAGAAAATACCTTTCGGCTTTTCATTTGTAAATAATTGATGCCAGGGTATGCTTCCCTCGGTTATGTCTACTCCGTACCTAAAGAACAAGTTTTTCTTTACACTATGCATTTCTACTATTACATAAACTACTTTTTCATTCAAAATATCCAGGAAATATTTCCTTAGGGATTTCCATGAAAGCTGCTAAAATGAAAAATTTATTGGTAGACGTTTCTTTTAGGTATGTAATGTTGACTTTGCATGCTTTAGCCGCCCAGCCAAAAGGTGCTCAAATTTGACTAATTGCGCACTATATTTTACAATTAAGTAAGCGCTCGCTCTACCGAATCTATTCCAAGCTGAGGTTTAAATGAAAGTAAGTTTAAGGATATGATATAAGCAAAAATAGTAACTTGAGTTCCAGCACTGAGTATGTGCCCATGTTCAGGATATCCAGTGTTTAACTTTTGACTTCAGTCAAAGACGGAAAGGCAATTTCGTCGTGACTCAATAATAAAGAGTATGTATGTATACTTAATCAATAATAATTTGGCATTAATCTTTATTTTCCTAAATCTTGAAAATAGAATTTCTAAAATATGCTCGAAATTTACTGAATTTTGCTTACTTACTGTCTTCAGGAAGATCAATGTCACCAAAGTGTTTCCTTTTTACTTGAGTTGGGTGAAACTTTAGATAAAGTGTTGTCATAGGTAGTTCTTAAATTAATATATCTTCTAACTCAGATCCAAAAGGGGCTTAGGTGTAGTGGGAACGAGGGGGTCTCCGCTCTGTTCTGCAACTGGTTGTGTGAGCCAGGCATGCCAGTAATAAATATTCACAAGTTTCCTAATTAGCAGTGTGGCATACTTTTCGTTCAGTTCAATTTGTCTTGGACAAGCTTTACCTTAAGATCTCTGCATATATGAAATATGCGAGGTAACATGAACCATATATCATGCATTTTTCTTACGTATCATACGTACCTGCACGTTTAGTATATTGCCAGGATTATATATTAAGTATATATCTAATGAGGTATATAGGTACAAGTTAAATTGAAGTCCGAGACATTATTAGATTTTACCTTAAGGTATATTATGTTACAAAAGGTGCTCGACATTAGTTAAATAACCTCCTTTAGTTCTTAAACTTCAATAACCAAATCCCCCTCTGAGTGTAGGCTGTACAGAAATTATTAATTCGGCACACACTTAATAATCCTCAATTTTTGTCACAATTCGCAGCAACCCCGCCTATTAGATTTTAAAACTCGTAGTCTTAACTTAACCACGCCTCATATCGTTAGAATATAGTGGATTGAGGGAAATTCACTGGAATGTTCCCTGCTGCCATATGTTGACGCATAGCACTAAACCATTGACTGAAACTATCAGAAAGATCACAGTGTGACAAACCTGGTATCCGTTCGCATGGGTCGACGCGCGTTTCAAAACACTAAATGGCTTTGACATGTTTATATTCCATTACAAATTTTTGATACATTTTCCGAATATCTGTCAGACTGCTCTAATATATATAAATTGTCTGTGTCTAGCCATGATTCAGTTTTCAAAAACAGTAACGCAATTCAGCTTTCATAAATAATAGAAATTACCATAATTAATTTATTCTTTAATCTGTCCCTGTAAATTACTTTCAGGCTAAGAATTGAATTAATTATATAAATCGACGATGCTTATTACAAGATATGTCCATTTATGAACAACCGGTGGAGCTAATTTCAGGCAGATTAGCTAACTGTCTGGCGTCTGGACTGCGTCTGTGTCTGGTTTTCGGCACAATTTTCCCCTCCCTTGTTTGCGGAGAATTTCCTCGAGACTATTCAACGGGTCGATCTTCGTCCGGAGGAGGATACGTATATGATTACACTTCCGACAACGGGTATTCCGTAAATTCCGGTCACTCCGTCTACGACAGGCCCCGTGTTCCCAGCTCTTCAGGTAGATAGTTATTA
The DNA here is from genome assembly GCA_030248195.1 of Trissonchulus latispiculum. Taxonomy (NCBI): domain Eukaryota; kingdom Metazoa; phylum Nematoda; class Enoplea; order Enoplida; family Ironidae; genus Trissonchulus; species Trissonchulus latispiculum. Next base: position 25,182 of record JASAND010005209.1, read on the forward strand.
TTATTGTAGTTGATGTTTTGGCATCAGACAGGTATACGGCTTGCGATATGCCCTAGGCTTGGCGATTCAAATTTACCAATTTGAGTGAGATTTCTTTTAGGTGAGTTGAAGTTGCTACAATTTTGTGCCTAGGTAGGCTTAGGCACTGTAGTTACAGTTAGAGTTACAAACCTTCGTTCGACCAGTTGGATTACAATCATAATAAATTAGGATATGACGACAAGCTCTGCATATTTCTATTATGTGAGCTCGAATAATCGACGTATGTACATTACAAGCGAGGCGTGGCAGATTTCGTTCAGTTTTAATTCACTCACGCCATGACATTCAATTAAATTCATTTGCATAATCCATACATTTTAGCCTTTGAGGTTCTCTCCTCGTTTCCGAGAACAAACTCCAAAAAGCAGAGGATGCTCTCTTATGGTAGACAAAATTGCCCGTTTTGTTTTATTATAATGGTTAAATTGTTAGAAAAATTCAACATTTTAAGAGAGTGGTCGTGCTGGGCGGGTTTTCGAATTACTGGTCCAGCCACTTACTAAGTCAGAAAAAATGGAAGAAAGCCACTTGAAAGTTTGGAAGGTTGAAATTTTGACAAAATTATCCCAACTAATTGAGTTCGTCTTGAAACTGCAGATGTTTGCTTGCCCACTGACTCTAAATCTTTTTTCTGTTGATTGTGTACATTTTTTCAAGACTGAGCACTATAAATTATACTACTTTCAGTGTTGTCACAGGCCAATTTCTGGTCAGGAACTTTTATAAATAATTTCGGAAATTGCTAAACTAAAGTTGGTTTAGGGCGTCGAAGGCAGCTGACAGCAATTTGGTGCAATCGTTTTGGAGTAAAACTTGAAAAATTTGGCATCTACACTGATTTTTCTGTCTATTTGACGCGCGTATGTCAGCTTTGAAGACTTGTCTGTTTCTGCACAACCTCTTAAAACTACACATAACCTACCTCCAGGTGTAGCTTTTGGCAGAAGGGGGACCCTTCAAAAAATTCAAAACCAGTTGAAAAACTGCACATATTTAGCAAGATTTTGCAGTCCTAAACTCATAAAACTGGAATGAAACTACTTTCAACAATCATAAAATTGTAAAACTGTCGAAAAGTTATCCAGTTTAATGTAAGTATTTTATGCCCCCTCTTGTCAAAGTTTAAAGCTGATAAGCTAACAAGCTCGTTTTTATGATAGGTCTTAGCTTTGGTAGGTTTACTGGGCGGTTAGATAAATACAACCAGCTTACGTCGAAATTCCATGAAGGAAATTTTACCTCTATTGTTGCTAACTTTGAATGATTTATTAAGTAAACAATTGCTATATGCAAATGCACAAAACGGTAAGTAAATTTAAAACTATAATACATTAATATCTGCATAGAGGATCATAGAAAAATAATGCAGAGTATTTAAGGCCCCAGATATATATGTACATATACTCGTAAGTCATATCAACTAAGGGCTGATTACTGTTAAAGGGTTGATGGCCATATACATAATTTCTTTTATTTAGTTTTCCTCAAAAATTTTTCACGCATGTTTTTGAGATTTTTTGCGCTTTCCCCTCGGCCCTCAGCCCTAACTTTTAATTTTTTGATCAATAACTTTGTATTTGTATAATGTCTAGTTTATATTTTAGTTTGGTAAGGGTGTAGTTGTAAGCGAAAGTTGTAAGCTTAACATGTAAGCTTCTACTGAGCTAACGAAAAGTTGAATCGATAAAAATATTTCAGATTCGTGATCAGCACCCCTGAAAACCTAGTTTTCAGCAAAGTTTCTTCAAAAAAATTTCTATTCCCCTTGGTTCCCCCTTACCAAACTAAAATTTAAAATTTTTTGCGTATAGATGAATCTTTCCAGGAGTAACTGAATGCATCATTTCAAATGAACCGGCCGGGCGACAGCACTATATATTTCAGGATATTAAAAGCCATTGAATTTTGAATTTGTCAACAAAATGTTTTAGGATCAAAAATTGATCGCTGTTTGTCATTTTAGAAATATAAAAGTAGAAATACTTATGTGTATATATGTGGGTCTGCCGGAACAAAAGTATACACTCATAGTACACGCTTAGCTTTATAAGATCCGAATTAGGATATATCCAACAATGTTTTCTTTTCAGATTGTTCCCTCTTCTTCTGTAGCCTTGGACGCTTTTCAGGCAAATTCCTATTAATTATATTGTATATTTCGTTTTAGGCTATTACGGGCAGTGCTACAGTTGTGGTACAGAAATATTCGGAAAGGCGGATGCGCGGGACCTTTTCGTTCGACCGGAATATATCGGAAGTGCCTGTCAGCCGGACAGCTTCAATGCCTACCAGACTCCTATAAAGAATTGCACAAAAGATCGAAACGAAAAACCTCTCTACCCCTACACCTGTGTCTCCATTACCATTTTTGGTTTTGGATTAGGTAAGTGCCAGAATGTTATTATACCGAGACCGCATACCAAAACTAAGTTTTCCTTTGTGTTGTATGAAAGAAAGCATAAATTACAGTGGATAAACAAAGCAAGCGTTGACTGTAGCACAGCATGTCAAACGTTTGAAGTCCAGCACAAAAAGTCAACGAAATTGGCAGCGAATTCAGTAGTTAGTACTAGCAGTACCAGTACTAATTTGAAATGTCCAAAAACAGTTCTTAAGTTATGTATTAAACTATTTTTTCCATTTCAAGGTAAAGACATCAGAGACCACTTTCACGGTTGCATGGACGACATGGTCGACGTCAATCCCAACATAACTTCGAAAACGCGACGGACTCGAAAAGGTTGTATTCAGCTGCCCTACAGTAGTGCATTTAAACCTAACTCCGAAGGCTCCAACAGACAGGGTAGTCTGTACATCTGTACATGCGAGGGTCACTTATGTAATCGATGTAGTAAACTCCAAGGACTGTCGACGCGTGTCATTGTTTCTGTCCTATTCTTTCTCCTAAGTGCCCGTCATGTCCTAATCAGCTGAATTCCCTAAACGCTCTGACTTTGTTTGCTCTCTCTTCTGAACTATCGAAATGGTATATTACCGTATTCAGTTTGGGCGAGGAAGCTGAAGACTTGCAGCACACAGAATGGCCTTTCACTGACTTTATCGCCATATCTAAGACTAGCACAATACTGAAGATTATGTAATGACACATTTGCAGTACCCAGTGACTACCCAGTACCCACCCATGTTTGTTATCCTATAGTTGTTTCGTAGAGAATCTAATGTCATATATAATAATGTAAGAAACGAAATTCGCTCACACACTATCTTAACTTTTGATCAAGAGTGCATAATTGCACTATTATTAAGAAGAAAAGTAAGCCACTAGAGGGCTTCTCTTCACTGCATTGCTTAACGGTGCTCCGCCCACAATACGCGAATGTTCCCCCGTTTGGTGGGGGGGGGTCGACCAAATCGACATCGCATACCCCCCTCCGTTTGGTGGGGGGGGGGTAACCAACAGCCAATCAGATTGCAGAAACCCCCCTCCGTTTGGTGGGGGGGGGTAGGAGCAGAGGATTACGGTAGTTTTTGTTCTATTCGAAAATGGGTCCCCGTTTGGGGGGGGGTCGCCAACAGCCAATCAGAATGAGCAAAACTTAGCCTGCCTGAGCGACCTCCCCCAAAGGGGACCACTTTTGGCCACCCCCCCCCCCACCAAATGGCGACCACTTACGACGACCCCCCCCCCACCAAACAGAGGGGGGTATGCGATGTCGATTTGGTCGACCCCCCAAACGGGGGAAAATTCGCGTATTGTGGGCGGAACACCGTTAAGTAATGCCAAGAAGAGGAGCCCGTAATAGGAGAAAATCATAGACTCTTGGTTTGATTTTAGTTCAGGTTTTTGTTATTTCAAGAAACTGGTAAGACTTGGTGCAGACAGTTTAATTATGTATGCGAAGTGACAATCTCTGGGAGTGAGCTCAAGCAGACTGCGAACCGTTTAAGCTTATATAACAGTAACTCTAAGCAGTATTGAAACAGGGCACAGTTTCAGCGTAAATCAATAGCCCAAGCCACAGACTATAGACGATTTCTGTACTACCAACTATCAACTAGTGTTGGGATTGGCCGAAAATTTCCATGGTTGGCTTGGCTTGGCTTGGCCGGAGATTGAAGTTGGCCGGCCAATTGGCCGTTGGCTGTTGGCCGACCAACGGCCAATTGGCTGGCCGTTGGCCGTTGGCCGATGGCCGGCCAATGGCCGTTGGCCGGCCAACAGCCAACTGGTTGGCCGTTGGCCGTTGGCTGTTTCTTGGCCGTAAGCTATTGGCCGTTCTTTAGCTATTTATCAACGTTGGCGAGCCGGAATTTACTATTTTTATTCGTCTACCGTGCTTAATTAGGCGTAAACTTAATTAAACTTTATTTCAATAGTACAATTTACAATATTTGTAAAATAGTTTTTCCAAACATTTAGCTCCAACCCGCGATAACGCTGTTTTAATTTTGCTGGAGGGCCGCAATAAAGTGATGAGACGTTCACCGCCAGACAAATTTAAATGTTAGCACAATTAAAATTTGCATGCAATTAGCAAATTTAATGGTAAAATAATGCTAATAACGATAAAAATTGTCAAAATCTAAGTAAAAATCTGTAGTACTGTATCTAACGTAACGTTTATACAGCAACATGTTTACGATATTACGCAGGAAAATTAAATTTTTCAACACAGTTAACGCACAAGATCAGTAAATTTGAGCTTGGCCAGCACTCGGTCATTGGCCAGCCAACGGCCAACGGCCAGCCAATTGTCCGTTGCCCGGCCAACGGCCAATGGCCGGCCAACGGCCAATGGCCGGCCAAGCCAACTGGCCGAGATTTTTTCGGCCAACGGCCAATGGCTTGGCCGGCCAATGGCCAGCCATTGACGGCACCGGCCAATGCACAACACTACTATCAACTACAGACTGCGTAAAATTAAGCTGTGCAAACTAAGTTTAGTTAAACTTTAGTTTACTTTGTTGTAATTTGTATCTTGTAAGTACTTGTATTTTGTAATTTAACATTGTATATAACAAGTGCCAATGAAATCAGCACTACTGTCTGTTAACTGCGTTGTATTATACTTAATTGCTGTTTTTAAAATTCTAATTAAATAGAAACGTAAACTGTATTTTTATATTATCAAAAAACAAGACATCTCGAACAAAAGTCTACAATAAAGGCTTGAGTGAATGAAACTCACTTTTCCTAATTTTCTAAGACTTGTGTGAAAATTAAGAGCAAATAAGAGGATTGTAATAGCTGACAGGCTCTGTGTTAGCAGTTGCAGGGTACATGCCGTGTTCAGTAAAGGTAGATTCATAGTTGCAAACGCATTGAGACGCGCGTCGACGTGCGTAGACGCGCGTCAACGCCGCAGATTGTAACATGCCGTTTTAACCGTTTAAAAATAATTGGAGCGTATTTATGCTCATAAACGCATGCAGACGCTTACGTACGCGCGTCTGGAACTATGAATGCACCTTAAGGGTTCCACACACATTGTATATTCACTTCAAACAAATTTGCACGCAATCCATGCGTTCTAAAGCTCGAAACAGACACATTTTGGACTACCAGTCGTTGTGTTTTCAAGTAGACGTAATGATACGGCGAATAAGCGTACAGAAAGGTTACATACCGGGTCCTGACTTGTAACGGGTCAATTTGGTTGATAGCCGTTAGCGTTAGCCATTGGCGTGCAGCCAGAACGTGTACCTTAGAGTGCACACTGCACAGCATCAGCATGTACCTTAGAGTTTTTCCGATAAGAAATTCACCGGGACGGGACCTAAATCATCAACCGGGCTTGGCCCGACCCCGCTCTTCGTCAAACTTCCGGGTCCAGTGCTAGGCCCGGCTCAAAGCCCGATCCACTATTAGGCCCAGACACCAAACTGAGTTCGGCAGACAGGATGAGACCGGAACACCCGTCAACAATCCTCATGTACCCACACCTGTGAACAGTCTACCAAAATGTTACGCATATACGTATGATACAATCTTTACAAAAATCAGCTTTTCCAAATTTCCTAACTGAAGAATTGCAGGGTCGTCTCCAGACATGTGCAGGAGGGATTTTTCCGTTTTACTGGGAAAATCCGGATTCTGGGGGGGGGGTGAGGGACCCCTCTGGGGGGGGTGGAAACCCCCCCCAAGCACACGTATGCGTCTCCCTCAACTCTAGTCCAACTAAACTAGTCTCCACGAAACCAACCACACGCCTGCGTCCTTTAATTGCAGCAAACCTAATAACAATAAACAACTTAAGTACAGAAAATAGTGTTGAAACTGGTACACAAAAATAGATTACAATACGACACGATTTAGGCTTCCCCGTTTGACTAAATGAACAACAGTTAGAAAACCATTTAATAAAACCATTTTGAAAAAAATTTGATGTTATTGCTGTCAAAACGCACACACAAAGTATGAGTTTTTAGAAATGTCAAAAATAATAAAAATGAGAGAAAGAACAAGTTAGGCTGAAAATCAAGAATTAAAATTGTAAACATAAAACGACAATTAAACAAAAGGAAAGCTTAAACTGTGCTGAACACAAACACACAATTACTACGTCAAAATCTGTTTAGATCACACAGAAGAACGTTTTAAAAGCAACGTCCATCCACTATCATGATATCATTTAGTTCCCATGTCGCAGAGTTATACTCGAAAACTGTATAATAATACTTGAACAATATCACTGTTTTGCAAAAATCAAAATACCAAACTTAGAAACACAAGTTCATTAGAAGACCCTTACTGGGGCAGTGATCTAACAGAAAAAGCTCAGAAAAATGAAATCCCTATCCAAATAGAAATAAGTTTTGTAATACATTAGCTCTGTTCGACTATTGCCTAAAGCTACCATTATAAACTGCAAGCCCATGCCAACCACCCATCTGTTTGGTGGGGGGGGGTAGTCGTAAGTGGTCGCCATTTGGTGGGGGGGGGTAGCCAAAAGTGGTCCCCTTTGGGGGAGGTCGCTCAGGCAGGCTAAGTTTTGCTCATTCTGATTGGCTGTTGGCACCCCCCCCCCCAAACGGGGACCCATTTTCGAATAGAACAAAAACTACCGTAATCCTCTGCTCCTACCCCCCCCCCACCAAATGGCGACCACTTACGACTACCCCCCCCCCCCCACCAAACAGAGGGGGGTATGCGATGTCGATTTGGTCGACCCCCCAAACGGGGGAAAATTCGCGTATTGTGGGCGGAACACCGTTAAGTAATGCCAAGAAGAGGAGCCCGTAATAGGAGAAAATCATAGACTCTTGGTTTGATTTTAGTTCAGGTTTTTGTTATTTCAAGAAACTGGTAAGACTTGGTGCAGACAGTTTAATTATGTATGCGAAGTGACAATCTCTGGGAGTGAGCTCAAGCAGACTGCGAACCGTTTAAGCTTATATAACAGTAACTCTAAGCAGTATTGAAACAGGGCACAGTTTCAGCGTAAATCAATAGCCCAAGCCACAGACTATAGACGATTTCTGTACTACCAACTATTAACTAGTGTTGGGATTGGCCGAAAATTTCCATGGTTGGCTTGGCTTGGCTTGGCCGGAGATTGAAGTTGGCCGGCCAATTGGCCGTTGGCTGTTGGCCGACCAACGGCCAATTGGCTGGCCGTTGGCCGTTGGCCGATGGCCGGCCAATGGCCGTTGGCCGGCCAACAGCCAACTGGTTGGCCGTTGGCCGTTGGCTGTTTCTTGGCCGTAAGCTATTGGCCGTTCTTTAGCTATTTATCAACGTTGGCGAGCCGGAATTTACTATTTTTATTCGTCTACCGTGCTTAATTAGGCGTAAACTTAATTAAACTTTATTTCAATAGTACAATTTACAATATTTGTAAAATAGTTTTTCCAAACATTTAGCTCCAACCCGCGATAACGCTGTTTTAATTTTGCTGGAGGGCCGCAATAAAGTGATGAGACGTTCACCGCCAGACAAATTTAAATGTTAGCACAATTAAAATTTGCATGCAATTAGCAAATTTAATGGTAAAATAATGCTAATAACGATAAAAATTGTCAAAATCTAAGTAAAAATCTGTAGTACTGTATCTAACGTAACGTTTATACAGCAACATGTTTACGATATTACGCAGGAAAATTAAATTTTTCAACACAGTTAACGCACAAGATCAGTAAATTTGAGCTTGGCCAGCACTCGGTCATTGGCCAGCCAACGGCCAACGGCCAGCCAATTGTCCGTTGCCCGGCCAACGGCCAATGGCCGGCCAACGGCCAATGGCCGGCCAAGCCAACTGGCCGAGATTTTTTCGGCCAACGGCCAATGGCTTGGCCGGCCAATGGCCAGCCATTGACGGCACCGGCCAATGCACAACACTACTATCAACTACAGACTGCGTAAAATTAAGCTGTGCAAACTAAGTTTAGTTAAACTTTAGTTTACTTTGTTGTAATTTGTATCTTGTAAGTACTTGTATTTTGTAATTTAACATTGTATATAACAAGTGCCAATGAAATCAGCACTACTGTCTGTTAACTGCGTTGTATTATACTTAATTGCTGTTTTTAAAATTCTAATTAAATAGAAACGTAAACTGTATTTTTATATTATCAAAAAACAAGACATCTCGAACAAAAGTCTACAATAAAGGCTTGAGTGAATGAAACTCACTTTTCCTAATTTTCTAAGACTTGTGTGAAAATTAAGAGCAAATAAGAGGATTGTAATAGCTGACAGGCTCTGTGTTAGCAGTTGCAGGGTACATGCCGTGTTCAGTAAAGGTAGATTCATAGTTGCAAACGCATTGAGACACGCGTCGACGTGCGTAGACGCGCGTCAACGCCGCAGATTGTAACATGCCGTTTTAACCGTTTAAAAATAATTGGAGCGTATTTATGCTCATAAACGCATGCAGACGCTTACGTACGCGCGTCTGGAACTATGAATGCACCTTAAGGGTTCCACACACATTGTATATTCACTTCAAACAAATTTGCACGCAATCCATGCGTTCTAAAGCTCGAAACAGACACATTTTGGACTACCAGTCGTTGTGTTTTCAAGTAGACGTAATGATACGGCGAATAAGCGTACAGAAAGGTTACATACCGGGTCCTGACTTGTAACGGGTCAATTTGGTTGATAGCCGTTAGCGTTAGCCATTGGCGTGCAGCCAGAACGTGTACCTTAGAGTGCACACTGCACAGCATCAGCATGTACCTTAGAGTTTTTCCGATAAGAAATTCACCGGGACGGGACCTAAATCATCAACCGGGCTTGGCCCGACCCCGCTCTTCGTCAAACTTCCGGGTCCAGTGCTAGGCCCGGCTCAAAGCCCGATCCACTATTAGGCCCAGACACCAAACTGAGTTCGGCAGACAGGATGAGACCGGAACACCCGTCAACAATCCTCATGTACCCACACCTGTGAACAGTCTACCAAAATGTTACGCATATACGTATGATACAATCTTTACAAAAATCAGCTTTTCCAAATTTCCTAACTGAAGAATTGCAGGGTCGTCTCCAGACATGTGCAGGAGGGATTTTTCCGTTTTACTGGGAAAATCCGGATTCTGGGGGGGGGGGTGAGGGACCCCTCTGGGGGGGGGGGGTGTCAAACCCCCCCCCAAAGCACACGTATGCGTCTCCCTCAACTCTAGTCCAACTAAACTAGTCTCCACGAAACCAACCACACGCCTGCGTCCTTTAATTGCAGCAAACCTAATAACAATAAACAACTTAAGTACAGAAAATAGTGTTGAAACTGGTACACAAAAATAGATTACAATACGACACGATTTAGGCTTCCCCGTTTGACTAAATGAACAACAGTTAGAAAACCATTTAATAAAACCATTTTGAAAAAAATTTGATGTTATTGCTATCAAAACGCACACACAAAGTATGAGTTTTTAGAAATGTCAAAAATAATAAAAATGAGAGAAAGAACAAGTTAGGCTGAAAATCAAGAATTAAAATTGTAAACATAAAACGACAATTAAACAAAAGGAAAGCTTAAACTGTGCTGAACACAAACACACAATTACTACGTCAAAATCTGTTTAGATCACACAGAAGAACGTTTTAAAAGCAACGTCCATCCACTATCATGATATCATTTAGTTCCCATGTCGCAGAGTTATACTCGAAAACTGTATAATAATACTTGAACAATATCACTGTTTTGCAAAAATCAAAATACCAAACTTAGAAACACAAGTTCATTAGAAGACCCTTACTGGGGCAGTGATCTAACAGAAAAAGCTCAGAAAAATGAAATCCCTATCCAAATAGAAATAAGTTTTGTAATACATTAGCTCTGTTCGACTATTGCCTAAAGCTACCATTATAAACTGCAAGCCCATGCCAACCACTAGCGTAGCCAGAAAAAATTGCGGAGGGGGCAAGCCAGAAATGCTCTGAAATCTCTACCGCAACTGAACCTTCGGTGGTAAATTTCAAGTTAAATCGAGTGCTTTTTGAGATATTATCGGTTAAAAGTAGCGCCGAAGGTGAAAAGTTTTAGAAATATGTATTAACACTGGTGCTAGTAATATTTTTTGTCTCAGATTCCCGGGGGGCATGCCTCCTCGAACCCCCCTAGCTATGCGCCTGATGTCAACTATAGCATATCAAGTCAAGAAACCAATGAATTACAGACCACATAAAAGTTATACACAGCATCACAACTTAGGAAATCACAATTTACAGCTGAAACTAAAAAAAACTAGAAACTTCGTCACTGATTTTCAATACATAATGACTTTTCACTATTTAGTTTAACAAATCATTACTTATTGTCGCTAATGTACATTCCACTATTCTACAGAAGATTTAAACTGATTCGTATGTGCTCGAGTCTCGAGTCTAAACCCAAAACCCCCTCCACTACCTTCCTCCAGATAATTAAGACAGAAATCGTCAAATAAAAGAACACAAAACAAGTAGTAGAGTTGATAAAATCTGAAAATACAAAATTGTACAGGTTCTAAATGAGCCCCTTTGATTTCTTGTAAGCCTCCAGATTCAGCGAACGCCGTTTGCTGACCGAATTGCTGGCAGACAGGGAGGCAGAGGATGCGGACTTCGGAAGGCTGAAGGAATCTGAAATTTTATTAAAAAACTACAAAACATATCAAATAAACAAACAAACAATTAAACAAATCACAGGTACGTACAGTAGAACTGTAAATAAACTGAAAAAGAAAAAGGAAAAAAAGCATACAGCTTTTTGACGCACTTATACTCAATTAATATGCCAGTCCAGACACGTCCAAAATTCATAACTCCTAGTAAATCAGTAAAGTCTCGGGATTAATTATCGTTTATTTTTACTGGAGACCTTCACTCGGCGATCTCTCCACCCAATCGAGGAGCTCCCCCCACAACCCAAATTTTACCATTTTCACCGTAAATTTGCAATAAGTTTTCCAGGTTCCGCCGGACTTTCAACGAAATTTTTGCCATTTTTGCTTAAAAACACCTAGCAGTAGTAATTTTTAGCATCTTTAGCAGTCTGTTCACGAAATACGTAAAAAAGTTTTTTTACACAACGCCACCCCCCCCCTCCAATAAATTTTGGATTAAAATAAGCCAGTATGTAATGCTGAAAACCCTCAACTATGAATTTCCAACATGTAATGAAAAACAGTAACTATAATAATATTGTGATTTATATTCTAAATAGTTATAATTAATTATAACAAATTAATAAACTACAGTAATAATGTCTAGAATTATTTTAATCAGCACGGAAAAGCTCACCAGTGGAGGGAGAAAGCGGCAAATCAATTCCGATATCGATATCATGGGCAGAGAATAGATCATCAGCGGACAACACTGCGGCTTTGGGCACCGGCACATTGATTATCAGAAAAAACAACAGTAGAAGAAAACGATGCCAGAATAAAAATTGACTATCAAATTTGAGTTGTCAGATTAGCAGTTATTATTCGGTATCCTGTCAAAAACGGTCAAGTCACTATTAAAAAGGAACTTTCGAATAAGTAGGAACGAAATAAGTACATAAAATAGGAATAAAGTAGTCGCAACCGAAAGCTCACAAACGTCTAAAAAGACGTTCAGAAATAATTCAACAATTTAACTCTAGACCTTCTACAAATGTTCCTTAGTTACTGCTTGTTCATTAAATTATTCTATTCTTCAAAAAAACTAAAACACAGGTGCATACAGTGGGCTTTTTGGCCATGGCTGGAGTGGACGCTGAGGGGCGAAGTGAGCCAGGAGGGACTGCGGGAGTGGATTTATTGGGCAGAGCGGGAGTTGGCCCACCAGAAGACTGAGAAAGGGAACTGGGGGGAGGCGGTGGCGGGACTGAACTGGCTTCCGCGAGAGCAGAGGACTGAACAGGAGTCGCTTCAGCATCAGAACCGGCACCAGTGTTTGCGGCCTACAAAAATAAATGTGGAAAAGAATGTGGAAAAAACATGAAAACGTTTGGCATAATAGAGATTGGAAAAATTAGTTAGCACAATGCAGGATTTAGCAAATTCCACTAAAAATGCTCCCGGAAACAGTTTTAAACTGTGGACGAATATAGATTCGAATCCAGCCGACTAATGAAGGTGAACAATCACCACAAAAGATTTCTTAGAAAGTGTTGGATGGGTGTAGTTGTACATGGGTTTCAGTTTAAGAAGAAAATTTAAAAACGGAAAACAAGAGTTTTGCTCACAAACTTACCTCAAGCGTTTTGTTGGTGGCCTTTTTAACCACAGAAATGATCCGACGTTCACCAGATCTGGGCTTTGTGACCATCGTCGGCAAGCCCTTTTTACGGGTAAAGGGATCATCTTCTAGGGTGTTACCCTGAAGAAAAATCGAAAGAAGAAGTTAGTTTTTCCTAACAATTGCCAGCATTATCTTATTAACGGAATATGGGCTAATTAAGATGAAAGAATCGACCTATCATCAAAGTTCATAAATTCTATTAGTCTCTCGTCCAGTTATTGTTGCCCGTTCTGTGCTGAAATGTTCCTTTCTTCAGGAAAAAGTAATGCGGCATCATACCGAGCTTGACAAGTTACATTTAAACACGTAATGAATAGAACGTACATCACTGGGCGCATGAAAGGTCAAATTCATGCGTCTGTTTCGTACGTTGATATTACTAAAATCAAGAGTACATAATAACTAAGAGTGTGACAAGCGTCAAGCGTCACACTCTTAGTTACTAAGTTGGGGACATCATCTGCACGATAACGGCCCACCCCCCCCCACAAATTAGACACCAGTGACCCCCCCACAAATGAGTACCTGGTACACATTTGTGTACCATAACTCGCTTGTATCTTTATGTGTTGAAGCCAAAAACGTTCTATCAGCAGCTGGCCACTTTCGAGCTTCAACACATAAAGATACAAGCGGGTGATGGTACACAAATGTGTACCAGGTACTCATTTGTGGGGGGGTCACTGGGGTCTAATTTGTGGGGGGGTGGGCCGTTATCGTGCAGATGATGTCCCCAACTTAGTAACTAAGAGTGTGACGCTTGACGCTTGTCACACTCTTAGTTATTATGTACTCTTGCTAAAATTAAATATAGCGGGCATAGAACGTTAATCTAAAACAAAGATTATACAAAACGTAGCTGGTAATTTTTGCAATAACTTCACTAATTAAAACAAAAAACTGTCTCAGTCTGTTTAGACGGGTAAAGGCTCCAACTATCTTAAATTAACTTTAATTAAAATTTTAACTAAAATTAAATTTATACAATATTTACCAAGATCTGATGTTGAAAAAGCATGTTTGACAGATAAGTCATAAAACTGGCATCTCAACTGGGGAAAAAGAAAATAGAGCGTCTGTTTAGTAAACTGAACGTTTCCTACAATTTAACAAAGTCCGCTTATGCGTACGCGCATAACTACACGCCAACCACTACCATATATATACACACAAAAATACGGAGTACAGTGCAATCCATTGGTACCGACCAAAAGACAGCGGAAGACCAAAAGCGGAATACCTTTTTGAAACCGGACTTGGAATAACCTTTCTGAACAGCAGAATACCAGGTAACTTCATGGAACCAAGAGTTTATAACAGGATAAGACACGCAGACCACATGGTATTAATACGTACGTAATTCCACTGATGGTCTCAGTTCGACGTCTGTCCAGCTCCGAGGCTCTGGCCTCCAGTTCTTCCAGTTCCTGCGTCACCTGTTCCAGGGCCTCATGGTCCTCTGATTGCTGAGCCAGCTCCTGAAACCAACCCATAAACCATTAATCCATAAAAATCAGCACTCCTCCATTGCAACAAAATATGTACGTATCCTGCTAACGAAATGCACCATTGTATCACTGGGCTTATTCTAGTGGGGGTGGGGGTGGGCCCCCCACCCTTCCCCCCCCCAAAAGTAGGCGCCCCTTTTGGTACCAGATTTTGCCCTGAAAAAAATCGCTCAGAAGGCCAAATTTTCAAAAATTTTCCGGCGTCGCCGGAGATTTTTACTCAATTTTTGCCCTTTTCAACACTATATCCGCTTATTTTTGCTATAAAAATCAACTTTTATAGTATATGCCAGAAAAATAGCGCTATTTTTAGCGTATTTTTCGAAAAATTTTCGCCCAACCCAAATTCCTCGCCCGTCAGACTTTTGGGTCCCCCCCCAAAAAAAACCCTAGAATAAGCCCAGTATCATGCAGACGTTTTTCATTACTTCTCTATGACAATGCCCAACTATGTAAGACAACTTCGGAGTAATGGTTTAGCGGATATACGGACAGGATTGCAAGAAAAGTTTGGTCGAGCTAAATTTTTAAGAGGAAAGAGCTACACTTATTCTGATCTGACAGGCTCATCATTAAGGCTGGGTACAAAAGAACAGAAAGTAAAAACTAAGACATAAGCTTAAACTGATTAACACATTTTTCAGCCAACCTTTGCTTTCAGCAAGGCAGTTTTGGCCACAGCATAGTTATGCGGATTCTTCTGAAATCTTTTCTTTTCATTGATCATCTGAAAATTATTAAATCTACAGCAGGAGAAAATAAAGTAACACTGTACTAAGTTAGCTTAGGCATACCAACACTATAATTTATAATGTAATCAGAACTGCAACAAAATTGTTGTTATACTTAACAATTTTTAAAAAACAAAAATGTATTTAATTTTTTCCTAATAAAAATGGATCTAGAAATGAAAGAAAACTGGTAATCGCTGGTAACGCTTAGACTACACTTCAGTATTCTTCAACAAGCATTACTCCAAACGTACATATTCAATGTCTGCTTCAGAATACTGATACCGCATGGCAGCTGAGATTTCTTTTTCTTTTCTAGAAACTTGTTCCAAAGTTGGAAGGGTCATTCCCTATAAAATAAAGGTTAACATTGACCACAAAGCTTCACACAATGTTATCCTAAGTACTTAGCATCTAACGAAAATATATAAGGCAAAACCTGGAATAATTGACCAAATGAAATAATTAAAAAATGTATTATATGAATAACCAACTCAATAAATATTTGGATTGCAGATTAGCCAACCTAACCAGACTACTAAACCATTAGAAGCGCCAGACAAGAGAAAGCTTTGCAGAAAAGAAGGAAAACCTGTAGCTTGCAGGCCTCTTTCCACTTCCAGAATTCACTTTCCGTGAAATTTTCATTGGACACAAATTCCAGTCTAAACACTCTCTCGTTGGCACCATGCCTAAACAAAATAGGGGAAAAGTGACTTCAACTTAAACATCAAAATGTAAACAAACGTCAAAATTAAACAAGAAAAACCAAAACACCAAATCCCTAAAGCTAGATAAGCGTTCGGTCACCCCAAACTGTTTTAACTCGTAATTTCACTCAAGCTTGAGTTTCCTTCTTTTAACTCTTTCATGGAAAGTATCGATATTGTTTTAACTCTACTCTACCTTTCTTGAAAAGGTCCTAGGAGACAAGTCTAGACGAGTGAGAAAAAATACCTCAGTCTTAGCCCCTTGTTAGTCCGAGTATCTTCCAGAGTGTACACTTTCCCGGTTTCCACGACGCCAATCACCTCTGCCACCTGCAAAAACAAAAACCTAAACCTTATAACCTTATAGTAACAAATCCTAAACTTATTAAAACAGAGCATACATTAATTAAAACAAATTAAGCGCGCGAATGAAATATTTCAGCTCAGAAAAGAGCACACAAGCTTCTCCACTTTATGCAAAACCAGCAAAAGCACGTACTCTATAAACAGGTTTCCCATCATTGGAACCAATACCAATCCTAACGAAGGCCCCACGGACTGCATCGGCGAAAAATGGAGCGTGTACCAGTCTAAACAAAAGAAAAACAACATTGTATCCGTGGCTTTCGTAGCCCGCTGCGCACCGGTGAGGCAAGTAGGCGTGTCTAAGTCCACGAAATCATGTAAACCTGCACTACGTGGTGGGCGGCGACCCCCCCCCCTTTCGAGATTTCTTTCCCACTGATTAAAAGGTGTCCAGCACATAATTTCCGAATTAGAAATTTGAATCCAACCTTGTCGGAATTTTATGGTAAAACATTGTTATCATTTTCTACTTTTCCTTAATTAGCAGCAATTTTAAGCCTGTTCAGTTCTTTGCAAAATAGGCTTATTTGCTGGTGTTTCGTCGCAATTTCACAGCCGCACTGTATTTTTGGCGATTTTAGACCACTGTAGGCTCCCACAGAATTTAGCGGAAGGGCCTCCCCTAAAGAAAACCCAGCTTTAGACTGTCCACCCACTAGTGGGTACAAGACCCCAACCTTTCGTCTATAAAACTCCAGCTCATAACAATGCCAAACATAATATTATAAAATTCAATTTGAGCACGAAAACCCTGGATACGGTCACAGTACATACACCCTTGGCTTATTGTAGTGGGGGTTCCACCCCCAAAGTGGGTGCCCTTTTTAGTACCAAATTTTGCCCTGAAAAAATCGCTCAAAAGCTCGAATTAACAAAAACCTTTCGGCTTCGGCTTTTTTTTACACAATTTTTGTCCTTTTCAACACCAAATCTGCTTATTTTTGCGATAAAAATTAACTTTTACAGTGCATGCTAGAACAATAGCGCTATTTTTAGCATATTTTTAGAGAAATTTTCGCCCCCCCCCCGCAAACATTCCTTGCCCTGGAACTTTTGGGGAGCCCCAAGAAGCCCCTACCCAAGGAAAACCCCTAGAATAAGCCCAGACACCGATAGGAGTGACACAACCAGTTCGACTCGGCTACAGTAATACGCATTTATATTTTATTAAGCAAAATATCTACACACTTTCCCAATTTGAATCGAGACAGGCGTATTCTCTGCAAGTCTTGCTGGTCCTGAATTTCCTGCTTCTGAGAGGCATCCTCTTCATCTTCATTATCAGAGCTAAACAAAAATTGAAGCAATCACTCACAACATCCAACAACACAAGTTCAAACAAAGCTGCCATAAACTT
Source organism: Trissonchulus latispiculum (assembly GCA_030248195.1). Lineage (NCBI taxonomy): Eukaryota > Metazoa > Nematoda > Enoplea > Enoplida > Ironidae > Trissonchulus > Trissonchulus latispiculum. The sequence continues at coordinate 42,572 of JASAND010005209.1, forward strand.
GAACTATGACCAATTTAGTTAATTTTACAAAAAAATTTAAATTTAAATAAAATAAATTTTAAAAATAAAATTTGAAAAACACCCAAAAATTTACGCTAACCCTTCGTCTGAGCTAGATCTGGACGAGCTGGAAGAGCGGCTGCCAGAAGAGGAGGATGATTCCTGGCGTCCACGCCGGGCCGGAGATGACCTTCCCTGAGAGCTCTTGGCATCATCATCATCGTCGTCGTCGTCGTCATCAAAAACATCGTCAACGGCCAACTTCTTTTTGTCCGCTGAAATAAGAAACGAAATTATACTGCAGCTGAAGTGCAAAGAGCCTAGCGTTCGAGTTCGCTACAGTTCAATAATCAGAGCTGGCTATGGCTGAAGCAGGGACTAAACATAAATAGCACTGCTAAATCAATAGCATGCAATATAAAAATTTAAACCATTAATATAAGCAACCGGAATGGATTTGGGATTTGGAACACGATTCTATCGACAGCAATAGCTATCAAACAAAACCAATAAAAAAGTCAGATAGTTGTCCCCACATACCCAACTTCTTTTCTTCACGTTTAGCGAGCAAAGCTTGCAGAGCCGACTTTTTCGACTCCTTCTCGCGCAGCTCTGTTCCAGTCATACGCTTGATTGCATTCTCCTAAAATGCAGTTCACAAGCACAGGCTATATTATACATTTGTATTTACAACTAAGGCGGTGATTCCTTTTGGGCCCGTATTGCTGGTTGACGGTTCAAATCGAGGTTAAATTTGACAAAACTTCCAAAATAAGTTCTTTCATAGTTTTAATACCTTCCGTGCAATTCCGCTACAAAACTTTCAATTTCCGTTCAAGGCAGTTTTTGCCAATTTCTGTCAGCTGGGCAGCAGAAGCACGGTTATGACTGTAATAATTCGAAAGTTCTAGTAGAGCTGTACAGCTTGGCTTGAAAGCATTTTTCTAGCTTTTCACTATCGTGAGATACAAAAAATTGTTATTTTGGCGTCGAAAACTGAGAAAAGAAATGAGAAATCCACTATTTCATGAGCTAGTCGTAAACGTAAACTGAGGGTATCTGTTTGATAGTTTCACAGAGAGGCCAATTATCCGAGACATGATCACCTTCCAATTATCATAACCGTAGGCTGCTATCATATAAAATGTCGTCTTTTCAAAAATGCGACCAAATTCCCCAGCGATTGAGAAGGATTTCGTACGCAAGCTATAGGATTGAAACTTAGCACATGTGCTTTACACAAACATACCCCGGGACCCATTTGTAGCTGATAGATTGCTGCTTTCTAGCTAACGTGGTCGCTTGCCAAAGTTGGGAAAAGTAGCCAAAATCTAGGATGCGCATACATTTTAGCTTATTTCTCCGCAACTAAGAGCGATTAACTAAAAAGAGTCCTCAGCTATTTGATAGAGGTATTGAATGATATAACCGATGTTTCATAAAAAATTAACTTCAGTCTGCAAAAAATCTAGAAAATTAAAGTCCTTCTAAAATGAAGCAACGAATCTCTGTAAAATTAAGATTAGTTTAATTGTTTTCATTAAAAAGAGAGTATGTTAAGCTATATTTTGATATAAAAATGGCTTCTCAACTCAAAGTAATGAATGCATAATAATACTTAGAAATGTATGTCTCCAAAAGGAATCACCACCTTATATTTTACGCACGTTTCTGACTGGCAGCATGTTACTAACAAAACTATTGACAAAATAAAACAAACATTATAGTCAAACAAAGCTGATCCTAAAATAAATACCTCATCCTGCGATTCGCTGGCTGATTTTCGAGTTTCCTTCGAAGCAGCCTTTGCTGGAGCCGGTTGTTTTGCAGTGGAAGAGGACGGTTTTTCCCTGTCAGTCTTTTTGCTGACAGGCTGCTGGCTCTCAGTGTCCGATTGATCCGAGTCGTTCGTCACCACTTTAGCTCGTCCCTTTTTCTTCTGTAGTCGTTTAGTAATTTCTCGTCTAAAAAAGCAGTTAACAAAAACGAATAAAATTGATCCAACCGTCACAGCTGTACTGGATATCTCTAGAAGCCTAATGCTGCATTCATAGTTCCTGGTCACAAGCAGGCGCTTATAGACGCGCGTATGTGTAAGCGCCTGCATACGTTCGTGAGCATGAATATGCTACAATTAGTTTTGAACGGTTAAAACTACATGTTACAATCTCAGGCATTCGCGTTCCCTCAACGCACGTCGACGCGCGTCTCAATGCATTCGCGACTATGAATGCATCATCAAGTTCTGAATGCGTACTGATGTCAGAACTGGCTGTCAAAGCGTCCTCCTATAACCCATAACATGCCGTTTTTACCAGCTTAAAATCCAGCGGTAACGGATCCCCTCTCACAAAGGAATGCACACACTACACGCGCACGTCTGATCGCGGTTGGAATGAACAAATCAGAATTATACAATGCGGTTGAACCAACATGTTTGAAAAAACTCCCGAGTTGTTAAAACGAAAATGCCACCGCCTACAAGCCACCGTCAATCTTTACAAATTTCCTAAAACAGATCGTGTCCAAATCCGATCTAAGCCGTCAAAGCACAAGTACAAGCTGGACGAGCGTCGTCGTGCATCAACGCTACCGCTGGCAATATGCTGTTGCAGCGTTTTAATTTGTACCGTGCTCACGCCCATAGAAGCAATCTGACCTGAGGTGCCTGTAACGTGGCTTTTTCCTGCAGAGAGGGGGGGGGTGGAGGGCCCAAAGACTTGAGACGCCCTCTACAGGAGATTAGGGCCTGCCGGTCCCCCAGACTTCAAGAGGCAAGAGGAAAATAGGGTTTTGAGGGTAAACTTTCAAAAATTCGGCTTCGTCTAATATGCAGGCATTTTTAGCTATTTTAAGCTTAAAATGAGGCTAAAAATTGCATAGTTTTAGCACAGCAGCAAAAATAGCCATTTTTAAGCATTTTTCGAAAAACCTTTTGCCTCCCAGACTTCCCCCTCCAGAAACTTTTTTGCCTTGGAAAAAGCCAGTGTAACTGTGAAAAGAGCATTGGGAATAAGTACATATATATACCTAGTTTTCATGACCTCCTTCTGTTCCAATCGTTTGTACAGTTCCTCCTCTCGCTCTCGTTCCGTCAGCTGGGCGAGCCAGGCCCGGTCCGCCTCGTCCTTGATCAGGGCGTCCTCGTTATCCTCTTCGTCGGAAACTTCGCCTAAAAGAGAAGAAGAAATCCAAACTCTAACCAATCAAATAAAATCTATTGTAATAGATACGTAGTTTGTTAAGAAAGGAGTAAGATACAATGAGACAAAGGACTCACGATAGTAAAGTGTTACGTAAAAACAACAGAAATAAAAGAGCTGACAGAATTAAAGGAAAACAGGCTTAAAATGATAGTTATATACTTGGCTCAGAAAAAACTAAAAAGACATAGATAGACATTTCTGATTAGCAAGCATATTGTAACAAGCGTAATCCGTTTTGACTCAAAAACAAATATTAACAGCTCCTGCGTCTTTCCCTACCCTTGCTTATCCACCAAAGCTTACACAAAATTTTTAGAAATCCCCACAATTTTCCTTCTATATAAATCTACAGTTACGTATACATGTACCATATTAATATTTGGGTAAAAGTTAAGTATATAACCATGGGGGCGTTTCAAAAGAAGCAATGACCAAAGAGCGATCATAAATCGGGCGTAGGCAGTTTAGTAAGGAGAATGCCGTTTCAAAACTTCTATTCACTTAGGAGTGGATACTACAGCTCCTAACGTATCTCCTAAGTTAGGAGAATGTCAGGTGAACTTAGGAGAATCTTCAAAGTGCTCCTAAGACGCTAAGTATCCTCCTAAGTCTCGACTCTCAAGTGATGGCTTAGGAGAATCTTTTGAAACGCCATCCATATTTTCAATAGCTATTAAAACACTGTAGTGCTAATATATTATTAATATACTAAGTCAATACTGTAGTGTTACAATTTGATACATCTATACGTACGTATGTATATATGTAATTATAATGGTTGTAAATCGTGCGTACCATCCTCAACTTCACTGACTGCTTCCCCGTCTTCTTCCCCTTCAGAGGAGCTGACGGCCTTCTTCTGTTGCCGCTTAGAACCGGCCTTCTTAGGCTTACCATTTTTCTTCGACGTTTCTTCTTCCTTCAAAAAAGACAAAGCCAAGCATTGCCTGAAGCTCTACGTAATTTTACAAAGCCTGCCGTATTTTATAATGGCGAGTGTCGGCAAAATAAATATATATATTAACGTATATATAACTTGCGTATTTATATACGTACTTATATATTTACAAATTACAGTCATTAAAACAAAAGGAATATCCTACCTCGTAATCGCTTTCCTCTGTAGCTGAAGAAGATGCATCAGACACTATAATGGCCGTCGATTTTGGACCACTTCTTTTCCGCTTATTTCTCAAAGAGCGTTCCTCCTAAAAAATTTTCTGACTATTTTCAAGCAGACAGCGGCCCAGGGGCCAGTAGCAGGTCTGAAAATATCCAGGGAATTATCCCAGATGACGGATTCAATAGATTAGGTGTAAGGGGCTGGTATTTTTAGGGGTTTGAAAGTGGGGGGAAAGTATGGAGCAAGGCAAGAGAGGCAAGCCCAAGGCATAAATATACATTAGGTTTTAGCGAGAATTATCATTTTTAAGGTAAAAAGGCAAAAAACTAGCTGTTAGTAGGCTTAGAGCTTATAAAAGTCCGCAAATTAGCTAAATCTTTGAAAATTTGACCTCAAAAACTTAATTTTTCGATACTGACTTTTGGGCACCTCCCAATAAAAATGCCCGTAGGGCAGCTGATCGGCAGATAGATGCTCCGGGTCTAGGTTTTTACGACCATTATTAATGATCCATAAGGTAAGGCAATGGTCTACATTTAACAGCTGTTCGCTTAAAACATTTTGCCAACGTCGAATGGCCACAAAACTTAGCTACGGAAATTGTACATATATATATACCTGAAATTAAACGAAAGTGATGTTCTTGAAAATCTTCGCAACTGCTGCGCAATCCAGATGATATTTACTCTGTGACTGCAGCCTACGGTTATAGACGATTTAACTATTTTTAATCGAAGGCCTAAAACTTTATCGCGGGCGACGGGAAATAAACTCTGCCATGTTCAAGTCCTTCTTATTGTCTTCCCCCAAAACCACCAGTAACCAAAATTTTAACAGAAACTGGAAATTATATATATATATATATATGTTCCAAAATTTCAAATTCCTACTTTTTCAAGGAAACGGGCCGCTTGTAAAGATCCAAGCTTTCTTAGCTTTCTGATGCAAAGTAAGATAAGGAAGAGAATTTTTGGTTTTTCAGAAAACAGTTTTCCAGCGGACCTCCATCCGGGGTTTCTCAGCCCGAAACAAAACCCCAAATTAAAGAATTTAGCTTGTCACTCAATTACAAACAGCACCCTAACACTTGAAGACAAATTAATTAATTAATTAATTAAGGAAAGTGAAACCTTTTCGCTTTCATCACTTCCAGACTGGGCTTCCTCTGAGTCTGAATCTGGCAAAGCCTTCCGCTTTGGCATAGCCAATATATATATATATATACTTCTGAAAAAGTATATAAAGAAAAATGCTCCGCAAGCATTCCATTACAATACATACACAAGAATAAAAATGCTCCGAGGAGCATGAAAAATGCAATATATATGGGTGACATTGGGTTTGTAAGCGTACACAGAAGACCAGACAGGACTAGATTTTAAGACGTTAATATGGTAGGGGCATGTCTGGGCTTATTCTACGTAGGGAATTTTTCTTGGGGGCTCTTTGGGGGGCCCTCGGGGGGGGGGGCCGAGTCAATCTTCTCAACAGTTTTGGATAGAGCGCACTAACTAACGTATTTAGAACCCAAAACCGCTAACGTAGTGTTTCAACTATGGCAATTGACCCCGCCGAAGTCTTAGTGGTCACTAATGGCGCCCGGCAGCGTCCAGGATGAAGTCTGGTGGCTCTAAAATGTCGTTTTAAAGGCTTGTTTTTCGTGTTTGTGAGTGATTATAACTTATTTCCAGGCGTTTTGGCATAGAAGCTTAGGACTTCGTATATCTTTTGCGAATGGCCGGGGCTTACATCCGGTTCTAAGCAGTACTTTATATCTCTCGGCTACCCCTGGAGATCCGGGGCTCCTCCAGGGCCAATCCTTCTGGCTCCCCGAGAATGATGCTGTATGGAAAACATTTTGTGCTCTTTTCTTAAAAAATCCTGTGATAATTTTGAAGGCTTCAATTCTGACGACCTTAGCCTGTCTGAGGCAGTCCTGAGCTGTGCCCTATCAGATGCTGATAGTGGTTCTTCGTTTCGAGGCTTCTCTCCAGGTGATGTTCGATCGACGGCCCAATATGTAAACTCAATACTAAGATCCGAAGCTTTGCGGTGCCCACGCGACTGGCCCTTACTACATCCGAAGCATTCGCTCAAGGTTGGCTTCTGGAATGTTCAGACAGCTGCGGATCAACAACGAAGGTTTATTCTGGCATGTGATATGGAGCGTTATGGTTTGGACATCATGGTGATTACTGAAGCCCGTATAGCTGGAACAGGGATGGAATATACTGACGCGCAGTCCAACAGATACTCCCTCTACTACAGCGGCATTGCCTCTCATGCTGTCAGGGGTGTCGGACTGGTGCTTTCAAAGGAGGCAAATAATGCCCTGATCTCTCTCTCCTGTCAGCGATCGTATACTTTATGCGAGGCTTAAAGCTTGGAATGGTTACATCTCCGTTATTGGTTGCTATGCGCCTACTGAAGTCTCTGATGATGACTCATTAAGATCAGCTTTATCAGCAACTGCAAGATACTTTAGGCGATACCCCTGCTTCCGACTATTTAGTCCTTCTTGGGGATTTCAATGCAGAAATTGGCCGTTACCGTGAAGGATGGGAGAAAGTCCGTGGACCATATGGCTCCGGCAAACTGAACGATAATGGAGTGCGCCTATTGTCTCTTGCTGGCGTGTATGATCTCTGTGTTGCCAACAGCTACTTCCGGCATAAGACCTCACATTTTCTCTCTTGGCAAAGTAACACTGGCCGGTGCAAGAAGCTGCTCGACTATCTTCTGGTCAGAAGGCGTTGACGATCCTCTGTAAACAACTGTAGAGCTGTTCGGGGTACTGCCTTACCCTCTGATCATGAATCTAACCCTTAAGCTTGCTACTGTGCCGAAGAACAGACGCCTGGCCCCACTGGATGTTGATAAGTTCACAAGTCCGGAGGTGAGAAACAGACATAGTATTGAGATCAGCTATAAATTCCAAGCTTTATTTGTGGACGAGGAAAGCCAGAGCAGTGCTGATCAGATGTGGGGAAATCTTAAAACAGCAATTCTGGAGACAGCGGAAGTGGTGTTGGGCAGAAGAAAAGGAAAAAAGAAACGATTGCCTGTATCGGAAGAAACCTGTAGGCTCGCATCTGCGTGTCGTTCAGCAGCTGATGCCGATTCTAAGACAAGGCTAAAGAAATCTCTTCGTCGCCAGCTGAAACGGGAGAAGGAGAGAGAGTGGAACCTAATGGCGGAACGGATGGAACGGGCTGGAGCAAGCGGCAATTGTCGGACCCTTTTCTCCCTCCTGCGGGAAGCCACCGGTCGGAAACCTCCTGTATGTGGAGCTGTGAATGATATCAATGGGCGACCCATTCGAGACAAAATACAGCAGCTAGACCGCTGGAGACAGCACTTTGATAATCTATTGAACAGACCTTTACCTGCAAAAATTTTCCAAGATGCTGAACCACCAAAGCACCCGGCAACAGCTGATAATCGCTGTGATCCACCTAATTTGCAGGAAGTGCTGAAAGCTATACGACTATTGAAGTCGGGGAAGGCTGCAGGAATTGACGGCATCTGTCCAGAACTGTTCATTCATGCAGCTGAAGAAATCGCTCCTTACTTGGTCACGCTTTTTGAGAAGATCTGGGCTGACAGCCAGTCACCAGCTGAATGGCAGAAAGCTATCGTAGTTCCCGTGTACAAGAAGGGTGACAGGGGAAATTGCGATAACTATAGAGGAATTTCCCTGCTACCCATTGCTGGAAAAATATTATCATTGGTAATTCTTAACCGGATTGTTGACCAACTGGATGAACAAACCAGAGAGCAACAAGCAGGATTCCGGAAGGGAAGGGGAACAATCGATCACACTTTTGCTCTACGCCAAATCCTCCAACGACGATCATCCTACAGAAAGGAAACGTGGCTAGCATTTCTCGATTTTAAGGCGGCCTTCGATAGTATAGACAGAGAGAGCCTCTGGAACCTGCTGAGACTATCAGGCGTACCTCAAAAATTGGTTTCTATCGTTATTGATATGTACAACAAGTCTACGTGTCAAATCAGAGTGGATGGGAGTTTAACATCAGAATTTACGGTGTCTTCAGGTGTCCGCCAAGGTGATGTATTATCGCCCATATTGTTCCTCCGTGCTATCGATTGGGTTATGAATCATGCAGTTCTGCCTGAGGATGGTGTTGAGACAGCTGTAGATACCGTGGTCGCAGACCTGGAGTATGCAGATGATGTAGTTCTCCTGGCAGATTCTGAAGCCGATTTGCAGCAACAAACGAACCGTGTTGATGGCTGGGGTAGAATGGTTGGCCTACTTTTGAACGCTTCGAAGTGTAAAGTCGTAGCTCCTGTTGCTGCAGACCTCAGACAAAGCAATGTTGTGGTAAACGGCACTCCTGTTGAAAGAGTTGAAAACTTTGCTTATCTAGGCAGTAACATCAATGCCACAGTTAGTCTGGATGCGGAAATAAATGTAAGAATTGGCAAAGCAACTGCAGTATTTAGGCAACTCTACAAATGTCTGTGGTCTAAGCGCCAAATATCCACCAAGACCAAACTCAGAATTTTTGATGCCGTCGTTTTGCCTGTTCTATTGTATGCTTCTGAAACCTGGACTGTAAGGAGTTCTGATCTGCGAAGGGGACCGGAAGGGAAGCATTCTTCTTCTTCTTCTGATCCTGGACCGTCTGAGCGAGCTCAATATGGTTGAGGCAGCGGGAGCCGCCTCACATCCCGGAGAAAGCCAATCACCTGGGAAGGGACCCTTGAAAGGACATCTAGAGCCGGGCTTCCCCCGAACCACCGGGACCTCTGGGTGGCGTGGGTAGGGCAATTGATGAGGAGGTGGCGTAGGTCCTCGGGTTCGGCCTGACAGTCAGGGCAGACATCAGTCTCTGCCTGCCCCACCCTGTGTTGGTAACTGCGTAGGATTGAGGAGTGTCCGTGGCAGCGCAACTGGGAAAGTGTAACGCGTTCTCTGCGAGTAAGTCCGGACTCGAGGTTTGGGTCCACTGACTTGTTGTTGTGAAATATCTGGTCTGAGTTTGTCCGCTCGTTCATCGCCTGGATTTTTCCTCGTGTCAGCCGTTTTACCGCAGCCTTAGCCGTTGTAAAGTCGATGGCGCAGGCCGCTTGGTCCATCTCAGATGCTTCTTTGGCAACTTGATCGGCTAGATCATTTCCTGTGATTCCCACATGGCTGGGTATCCACTGGAAGGTTAGCTGGTTGCCAGCATCACTCAGAGATTTGATGAGATTCCAGATTTCTATGGCAATTGTTAGTTTCTGAGCCAATGGTCCAGCACTGAGTTGCCGAACAGCGGACTGGGAGTAGAGCATAGGCGAATTATTTGCCGTTGGGGCTTTCGCCGATCTGCCCACTCCAGTCCAATTCTGATTGCATTCATTTCCGCTCTAAAGCTCGAGCAGAGCAGTCCGGCTGGCGCTGAGAGGTTAGCCAGCTGGTGACCGTTTCCGTCGAAGACAACAGCACTGCTCCCTCCGTTTCGACATGAGTCCATGACTGAACCATCGGTCCAGATGATCAGGTTGGCAGGCGGTAGGCGTGACAGAGTTTCCATAGCGGCGCATTTGAGTTCGTCTGGTGAGCAGAGCCGTTTTGATGGCAGTCGTTGGGTAAGGGAGTCTGAGAAATCGGCATTGGCATCTGCGATGTACGATCCGCCGGAAGCTTGTAGACGTAGAGGTTCAACCGGAAGATTACTTAGGCCGCACTCATTAGCCGACGACTTTCCTCTTTCTCTCCAGGAATCCTGAGTTTTCAGCCGCTGTCTCACTTCTGCTTGCACAGCTTCAAACCGTGGATTATCTTCTGGCAGTCTGATAGCTTTCTGGTAGCTGGTAGCAGTGAGTTCTTCGGCTCTTAGTTTGATAGGAGGTAGGTTGGCCTCTAGGTGCAGGTAGTCAGTGGGGGTAGATCTGAGGCAGCCAGTGATTTTACGAGCAGCTGTGTTCTGTATCTTCTGCAGCTGCTCTCCCCAGCTGGGTGGGACAGATGGGTACCATGAACCCATACTGTAATCCAGCAGTGATCTAATGTAGGCAATGTAGATAATTCTCAGATCCTCTTTTGATGGTCCCCATTGTCGACCGCTTAGAGCACCTAGTATGGCTAGTCGGGGCATGCAGCGTTCCTTCAGATTCCGGATGTGTTGGTTGAAATTCAGCTTCCAGTCGAAGGTAATTCCGAGGAATACAGGGTTAGGATCATATGGAAGAGGCCGCTGGAATAGGCTTAGCTGAGGGATATGTTTGGCTTGGCTGTTCTGTGTTGTGAAAATGCAGCACTGGCATTTATCGGTGTTGATATTCAGCTTCCATCGTAGCGACCATTTCTCGATCGCTGTCAGTGCTGCTTGTAGTTTCTCTGCAGCCTTTGCCAGGTCGGAGTCGGAAGTCCACAGGGCAAGGTCATCTGCGTAGATACTGGCTTCCACTCCCTGTGGAAGTTCTTCCAGGATGTCGTTTATGAATACAATAAAAAGTGTTGGTGACAGGACTGAGCCCTGGGGGACTCCTTGCCAAAAAATCTTCCGTTTCCCTTTGGTTCCATTGAACCTGACACTGCCTCTTCGGTCAGATAAGAATTCGTGGATCCACTTCACGCAGCACATCGGGACTCCACATCGCCCCAGTTTCAGCAGAAGGGCAGGGCGCAGGACAGTGTCAAAGGCTTTGGCAAAGTCAATTAGGGCCAGGACTGTGCGCTGAGCTGGTGGCTTTCGTTGAAAGCCATCCGCAATGGATTGAATTATCTTCCCGATCTGATCTTCTGTTCCTCTCAGACCTCTAAAGCCTGCCTGTCGCCTGTCCAGCTGATTTGTTGATTCCAGGTGGAACTGTAGTCGGGCTTGTATCATGCGTTCCATCAGCTTCGCCGTGCAGCTGGTTAGGCTGACAGGCCGATAGGAAGATATGGCACTGGCAGGTTTTCCTTTCTTCAATATTGGAATGATGGTGGCCTCTTTCCATTGTCGCGGGACATTTTTCGTGCGCCAGGACTCATTAAACAGCTCCAGTAGGTAATCCTTGGCCGGTGCAGGCAGATTCTTCAGCAATTCATTTGAAATGCTGTCTGGCCCCACTCCTTTCTTCGTCTGTAGAAGCTGTAAGGCATTGTCCATTTCCAGCATAGTGTACTTATTGCATAGGACATTGCCATTGTTGGTATGGCAGCCGCAGCCCTGACGGAGGTTTTTCTTAGCTTCACGTGCCATGGATTTTCCATTTCTGTCCAACTTCACGTAGCTTGTTTTCGCATATTCTTTCGTGAAGGCGTCCGCTTTCTGACGGTCCGTGACGAGTGTGGAGTCCCCATGCACCATGGTTAAGTCCTGATTTTGGGCAGCTTTCTTTCCGTCCAGGGAGTGGATGACTTTCCACACTCTGGATGAATCTGTCTTGACAGTTAGGCCGTCCGCAAACCGCTGCCAGGCTGCTCTCTTCGCTCGATTGATGATGTCTACTGCTTCCCTTCTTGCTTCAGTGACCAGTGGCCTGGCCGCCGGGTCGTTGGCAGCCCGCCTGCGGGCTTCCTTGCATCTACGGACTGCGGTTTCGGCTTCAGGGCACCACCAAGGGACAGGATTCCCAGGCTTCTGTGTCGGAATAGACTTCTTCGCCGCTGCCAGGACAGCTTCTGTGAAAATTCGGTTAGCACGGTGGACCCCGATATGTCGGGGGCTAGGTGCATGCCGGAGTCTGTCAGCCAGCAGGCGTCGAAATTTGTTCCAGTCTGCCTTGCTGTAGTTGAATCTGTTGCTGCGGTTCTTCCGTTTTGAGGGCCCGGGTCTACCGTGTGCAAGAGAGAATAGGATAGGCAAATGGTCTGACAGCGAGACCGGCAGGGCTTCCCAGAGCGTTACCGGGAGCTTGGATGAGTGGACAATAGTTAGATCCGGTGCTGTTCCCTGTTCCTGGGCAGTGACTCCCGGCCTTGTGAGAGACCCATCATTCAGCACGGTCATACTTTCTTCCACGAGCCACTCATCCAGGATATCCCCTAGTTCATCACCTGGCCTGCCAGGTTCCCATGTAGGGGAGTGTCCATTAAAGTCTCCGCCGATGATGACATTCGGGCCAGTCGGGATGTAGGAAGGATTGAAGTGCTGTGTCCGAGCCTCTGCTACCTGACGTTGTATAGGCGGTACATAGGCATTAACCACCGTAACGTCCCCTTCCTTCAAGTGGAGTTTCACTCCTAGAATGTCACTGCTGTTATCATCCGGGGCCGTCAGAGGGGTCCGGATTCTGGTATACTTGATGCCCTTCCTGATCAGTGTAAGTACTCCACCACCTTTAGGGGGCACCCCGGCTGCCCTGCCAGTCCTTCGGTTTTCCCATTCGGCAGAGAAGCCTGCGAGGTTTGGGGGCCTGGAGGCTTCTGTGAAGTGAGATTCCTGAATTAGAGCGATGTCGATTTCCAGATCCGTTATAGTTTTCTCAATCCAGGCGGCCTTCCTGTTGTACCCTCCAGCATTCCACTGCCAGAAGCGAAGGGATTTCCTGCTTTGGCGAGTGTCCGGGTTGCTGGTAGTGTCTGACTGGGTGCTGGAGGGAGGGGTATTCGGTGCCTGTGTTGGTGGGGGGATGGAGGGTAGTTGGGGGACAGGGGCTGCAGCAGCAGCAGCCATAGCTATTGGGCTGGAGCCCGACACCTGTAGGGCGGTTGGAGGGGGAGTTGATTGTAGGCAGGTTGGGCATAGCCAGCCCCTGGCATATGCTTTGAGATTGCGCAGTCCTGAGCATTTGAGATGGACCCAACCATTGCAGGCTTCACAGAGAACGCAGTTACTTTTGGCGTTGCCACCGCATACGGGACATGGCCACTGCGGCCCCGGTTTGGGGCCTGGGTTACGCTCGACGTCTCCAGCCAATAGTAGAATGAGACGCCAGTAGGCTGGATTACCAGCGTCTCCACCCAAAAACCCTGCCGATTCCAGAGTGGGTGGGCGGGGTCCCTCTGGGGACATCCATTTGTGGGGTCTCCGTTCCAGGAGAAAAGCTCCGACCAGGAGCCAGGGGGTTGTTGGGAGCCATTTGTTGCCACCGGGGAATCCACGGGGCCTTGGGGACCTGGGATCTTCCCGATGGTTTCTGCCCGGCCACCGCGGCAAGGTACTCCCGAAGCCGAGATGGAGAAGCATGATCAGACGCATTGGTTTAGATCGGAGCCCGTCAGATGGCTGAAGCAGCGATGAAGACGGATCAAGTACAAAGTACAAGTACTTCGTATATATGTTGGTGGGATATGCATATGACCCACGATCACGTGACCCCTGTCGGACCCTTCCGGACCCGCCAGGTACCAACTGGACAGTCCAATATGGCTGAAAACATGTCCTAGGGGTTCTTCTCGTGCGCAGAATTCACCTAGTCTTTAGGTAACTATAGTCCAATACTGACTTCTGGAATCACGTTTACCGTCGGACGGTTCAGGCCCGGCTGGTAATCAGGTTGGACTGGACTACCAGAAGTGTCAGGCAACCTTAAAAACAACGGCTATAAGGGTTTTCGAGGTCACTGTACTCCAATTTGGCGTTTGTTTTGCTCTAGCTGCTGTTCTGAGTTCAGTAACAAAATATTAAAGTGAATTTTTATTTGTTAAAATTTTAACAAATAAAAAATCACCCACCCCAGAACCACTCACAGGTCCGACTGAGAACTTCTATACATGCATCGATAGCGCACAGTCAGGAGATGTAGTATGTACCATACGGGTTGCCTAGGGACTTCCCTTCGTAAATAGTAGCCGAAACTCGAAGTTCGGTCCCGAACGTTTTTGAGGTCACTTTTGGGTACCCTCACTTAAAGGTCAGCCCTGAACGCATGGAGAGGGCCTAGGGGCTTAAACTCACAGGTTGTAATGTCGATATGTGCGGCTGTCACCGTGGAAAAAATTGGGTCGATAAGACGTAAAATCTAAGACGTAAGATCTTCGTAAATCCCGTTACTCCGCCGAAATCATTAAACACCCGTCGCAACCCTATTAACTCTTCCGCTCGGCTAGTCAGAATGGCCTCCGCTCCGTTAACAACAGGAAAAGATTTCCGCTTCTCGTATCACCAAACTCAGCCGTATCTAGTCAAGGACCTACCTACTACACAACGCACTACATAAGTCAGTCCCACGTACAGAGAACTGCGCGCTTTTGCGCAAAAACTGTCCAAAACGTCATAAATCTTCTTAATTTTTGTAGTGTTAAAGAGCCGGTTCCGGCTCCGGTTTTTCAAAGCCAATTCCGGCTCCGGTTCCGGTTTTTTGGAGTTCCGGTCGATCCCTAGCGAACACCCCGCGCCCCAGCCCCCCACTAGAATAAGCCCAGACATGTTGTGAATGACAAGAGGATTAGGTATATATAAAGCGCACTAATATAGACCAGCTACGCAGAAAACCCGATATTCGCGGAAACTCCCAGACTGATGCTGGCGGAATTTCTTCAGTAACAGTTTACCAATTTGTGAACATAACTCTGCGCTTGCAACAACTACGTATACAGGGTATTTTTTACCGGGGGAGGGCGGCCCCCCCTCCGGATTTTTGGGGGCCCAAATTTTTGCCACTAATGAGGGCAACCCCACTTTGGGTAAATGTTTATGGGATAAATCGGATGATGGAAATATTTATCGGCATCTTGTAAGGGTGAACTGGAATTTATTGTTTGAGGGTAAAACGGTTAATGATATGTGGTCTTTATTTAAAGACAAGTGTCTAGAATTGATCAGTTTGTATGTTCCTCGTAAAGTTAGTCGCTCAAAGATTCCAAGCAGATATAAACATTCAGCGGCTGTTAAAAAGTTTTTAAATAAGAAAAAGATGGCTTTTCGTAAATATAAAGACAATGCTACTGAGGAATCCTTGCAACGCTATAAGCAGATGGCTAGATTATGCAAAATGGAAATTAAAAAAGAATCTTTGCTGAGAGAATCGAAGTTTTTGAAACAGCCAAATTCTAAAAAGTTTTTCAAGTTTGTCAATAGTTCACTTTCGTCTAGAGATAGTATATCTATGTTGGTGGATAATCAAACTCAAATTACTGAACACCGTGATATGTCAAATGTATTTGCTAAACAGTTTTCGTCTGTATTTGTTACGGATGATAATACTATGCCCAATATTCCTGAGGTGTTAGTTGATGATGATAATATTCGACTGCTGGAAAATTTTGTTATTACGAGAAAACATGTGGAGGACGCTATTAAAAAACTCAAAACCAACTCCAGTGGGGGGCCGGATGGTTTACCTGCCCAATGGCTGAAAATGCCATTTGTGGACTAAAAATAGAAAACTTTTTGGGGGAAGTTTGGGGGGTCGTCGTGGGCTCTGGGGGAGGTATAAAAAAGGGGCCCGCCCCAAAAATGGGGGAGGGGCAGGGGACCCCACCCAACCCAAATCCCCGTTACACCTATGGTTGGCTGGCGGGCAAGGTATTTTTTACTGGGGGGGGAAGGGGAATTGACCTCCCTCCCGAAAATGCCTTCCCCCTCCGAAATCGCGACCCGGGATTGCTGCTTCCCCCCCCGGGATGTTTTGGGGGCCCAAATTTTTGCCAAAAATAGGCAAATCTTCAACACTTTTCCGGCTTCGCCAGAGATTTTTCGTAAAAATGACTATTCTTCGCTTAAATCCTGGCATTTTTGAGAACTTTTTGCCTTTCTACGTGTAAAATACGCCAAAAAATACCAACTTTTAGCTCACTTTCGGAAAAAATCTCCCCCATACGTGTACCAGGCTACAGTTTGCCCCCTGTAAGACGACCCACACCCACCCCCACGAGAAGGCCAGACCCCCCACCCCCCTCATATCCGACCTCGACCACTTCCCCCCAAGCCGAGCTCCAGACCCCCACCTCCCCACCCCTAAAATGGGGTGCAAACATGAGAAAAATGCCAAAATTCTTACAAAAATTAATTTTTCAAAAATTTTCTGAAAAAATTGGCTGCAATTAGTTGAAAACGCTAAAAATAGGGTGTAAAACGCAATTCGAGTAGTTTTTTAGTAGATTTATGTCGAGCATAGTGGATTTCATGTCAAAAAAGGGCCATTCTTAGCCGAAAAAAAATTTGGGAATATAGTGCGTTTTCAAATATTTCAGATTTTTAGACCCCCCAAGCCAGATTTGGACTTTTTACTCCCCCCCAACACCTATGCCCCCCCCCCGAAAATTTCTTTCCCGGGAAGCCCACCAGCCCCTCCCTAAAAAACCCTAAAAATACCCTGGCGCGGGCACAGGTGTAATTAGGGGAGGTTTGGGGTTGTAACACCACACAGCCGATGCTACAAACCACTCCCCCAAACTCTTTGGGGTGGCCCACGCAGCCCGCTTCCCCCCCCCAACTGAGGGGGAGGTGGCGGGGGGAGTTAGAGCCGTGGGAGCAAAAACTGGCCAAAATTTGGGTCTTTTTAGGGTCAATTTTACAAGATTTCTCAAAAATGTCCAAATTCTTGGCTGAATGTGTTCAGTATTGCGAGAAATATATATATACATATATACATATACATATATATAAATATATTCAGATTTATATATGTATACGTATACTTTCTGACACAATATTAACCTTATTTTGGAGGGTCCCCCAACGCAAATCCCCGTTGCACCCAGTTTCCCTGGAACTTTGAGTTGGGGGGGGGGGGGTAAATCGTAAATGCATGGTTTCACCGGAAACATTGGTTGGGGGGGGGGAAGGAGCAAACTGCGGAAATTTGGTGTACCCCCATAGGTGTAACGGAGATTTGGGGTGGGGGAGGCTCCCCCCCAACATTTTCTGGGGGCCCCCTCTGGAGACCCCTCCAAGTCAACCCTCCCCCAAAAAAATTTTTCATTATTTATGCCAAAAATCGCATTTTCAGCCGTTTCTAATGATACGTGTATTTCTCATAATATATAATAAACAGTTTAAGCCAAAAATTTGGACATTTTTGAAATTTCTTCAAAATTTACCCTAGAAATACCCAATTTTTGGCCATTTTTCGCGCCGTCGGCGCGACTAACCCCCCCCCCCAACCCCCCCCCCCACCTTACACCTATGGTACCCCCCAAGCAGTTGGACCTCAGAAACTTCAAAAAATGTCCAAAAAATGCAAAATTTCCGGTAATTTAGCCCTTTTTCCTTCAAACTAAGGCCCACAGTTTCCTGGAACTTTGGGTATCGGGGGGGGTTTAATCTTGGCCGACCTACGAAATGTGATGGGGGTGCCCCCCTAGCCCCCCCAAAATTCGGACCTCAGAAATTTCGAAAAATGGCCAAAAATGCAAAATTTTCTGTAATTTAGCCCTTTTTTCATCAAAATAAGGCTTGTTCTTAACGTTTTAGGTGTTTTTGCACTGTTTTAAAGCAATTCTAGGTAAAAATTTTAGAAAAATTTTTCAAAAAATTACCATTTTTCGACCAAATTTAGCTAACTTTTTGGGTCCAAAAATCGTTGGGGGGGTAGCCAAAAGTTGGGGAAGGGTAAGTAAAAAAATCTGGGGGGGAATTTGGTCGAAAAAGGAAACTATGATTGGAAACGGCTGAAAATGCGATTTTTGGCATAAAATTAGAAAAATTTTTGGGGGGGTCTCGGTCTCCAGAGGGGCCCCCAAAAAAGTTGTACCAAGACTAGGTATACCACCTATTTGGGTTGGGGGGGGAGTAAAAAGTCCAAATCTGGCTTGGGGGGGGTCTCAACAATCGGAAATTTTCAAAAAAACTGTACCCAAACTGTACCCAAATTTTTTCAGCTAAAATCTAAAAACGGCCCTTTTTTGACATAAAATCGACTATTTTCGACATAAATCTAATAAAAAACCACTCTTATTGCGTTTAAAAACCTATTTTTTGCGTTTTTGACTGTTTCTAGACAATTTTTTCAGAAAAGTTTTGAAAAATTGCAAAAATTTTTGCAAAAATTTAGCATTTATTCTCTTGTTTGGACCCCATTTTAGGGGGGAGGGGGGTCTGATCTCGGCTTGGGGGGGGAGTAGTCGAGGTCGGGTATGGGGGGTAGGGGGTCTGGCCTCTCCGTGGGGGGAGGTCTCACAGGGGGTAAACTGTAGCCTGGTACACCTATGCCCCCCCACCCCAAATGTCCGTTACACCTATGACAAAATCCCCGTCCCATTTACGTTGAAAATGGACAAGCCTACTACATTCTGCTGCAAATTTCATATGCTGAACTGCTTTTACTGAGCAACTACAATTAAAACCACTCCTAGTCCAGAGTCAGCACTAAAATGAGATGTATTTCAGCGGATCAATACATTTGTAGTTTCTGGCAAAAAATCATTGCTGGCACCCAGTTTCTATTAGCTAGGGTGTACGCCGCAGTTTTTTGAAATCGATGTTTAAAGATTGACGAGCTATATTTAGCTGGTGGTGTGTCATAAAAGTAAGATATTTTCCCAGAATGTACAAATTACAAGCTTAAAATGATGCTTAGATGACTTTCCAACTCCAAAGATTCAGAAAGTTATAGTGTTTCAAAGACCACTACACAAAAGGATACCACCGGCGCTTGCATTATCGGGATTAATGATGTAACATTTGCACAGACTGTTCCATTGTGAAGAAATTATATAAATGAGCCTACTTTGGTTGGCGGGTTATATAGTGACAAAATTTCGGCATCCGGGAACCCATGATTATGATAGCTATTTTCATGGTTTAAAACCAAAATAATATTTAAGGTGGTGATTCGTTTTGGAGACATCAAATTTGAACCCTAATTACTCATTCATTACTTGAGGTTAAGAAGCCATTTTTATATCAAAATGTTGCTTCACATGTTCTCTTTCTGATGAATGCAATGAAACTAACTTCACATTTCGGAAACTATTTTACTGCATTTTTGAAGTACTTTAATTTTCCCGATTTTTTGCAGACTAAAGTAAATTTTTTCGAGAGGCATCGGCTACATCATTCGATTCCACTGTCAAATAGCTGGTGACCCTTTTTTAATTATCATGAAATCTCTCTTCGTTATGATGAAATTAGCTAAAATGTTTACGCAACCTGGATTTTGGCTACTTTTCCCAACTTTGGCAAGCGGCCACTTTAGCTAGAAAGCAGCAATCGGCGCAACTAAAGAAGGGTCCCTGGGTATTTTTGTGTAAAACACGTCCACTAACTGGCAACCCTCTAGCTTGTATAATAAATGCTCCGCAATCGCTGGAAAAAATTTGGTCATGTTTTTGGAAAAACAACATTTTTGTGATAGCAACATTTTTGTGATAGCAGCTCGCGAGGTAGCAGTTGGAACATTATCATGGTTAGGATAATCGGCCTCGACGAGACCTTCAAATCGACACCCTTAGTTTAATTTTACGGCTTGCATAGCTCAAGAAATCGTGGATTATTTGATTTCGGCAAAAATGACAAGCTTTCAACGCTAAAATAAGAAACTCGGTTATATCTCACAATAGAAAAGAACTAGAAAGTTGCTTCTAAAAGCAAAAATGTAGAGCGCAACGAGATCTTTCAAATGAGTATAATCATAACTATGCAGCTGCTACTCAACTGTCAGAAACTAGCAAAAGCCATCCTGAACGGAAATCTCGAAATTTTGAAGCGAGATTGCGCGGAGGGTGTGAGAACACCAAATGACCTTATTTTTGGAAAGTTTCATCAAATTTCATCGTAATTTGGGCCGTCAAACAACAATACGTGCCCAAAAGGAATCACCACCTTAAGGTGGTGGAATCCCTTTGTGCAGTGCTTTTGTGTTGATTTTTTAAAACGCTATAACTTTCGCAATTTTGGGAGTTGGAAAGAGCTTTACATAGTTTTAAAGCTTATAATCAGGACATGCATATGAGCTTATGAAACTAGCAGAATGATTAAAAAGTTAGCAAATATTTTCTGACAACGGCTAAATATAGACCAAAAATTTTCGAACATCGATTTTTCAAAAATGCGGAACCAGACAAAATTTCTTTTTGCGCTATCATACAGAGGGCATGTTTGCCGAGGGACGTCTTTGTTTCGCTCAGTGTTCTTAACGTTTGAGAAAATTCGCAAAATGCACGGAGACAATAAATTTTTAAACTTTGCACTAAATTTTCTCGAAACTGGGAAAGTTTTAGCCAAAACCAGGAAAAACTTCCCTCCGCAATAATACGAATTTCCATTCTTGTGAAAATCTCCAGAATCTGTTGAGTAGTTTTTGAGAAATCGATGTTTAAAACAAAATAACCGCAGTTTTGCCAAAATGGTTTTCCGGCCAAATCTCTAGCTGAAACAATAAAGTCCGGCTAGTACGGATTCATAAAATGTGCATTTGGATGCTGTATCGACACAGTATAAATGGAACAAAATTGTTCCAAGGTTTGGCAGTGATTTTGAAAAAACTGATTTCCTCGAAAATTACCATTTTTGACCTTCAAAATGGTTATTGCTTTATGCTGACTTAACCACTAGAGATAGCTCAAAGGTTGTAAAAGCAAAAATGTTCATTTTTGTGTCCTCTTTCCAGCTATAACAACCAATCCCGTGTCTGGTCTACCTACTGGAAGTCTAAGGCCAAAAACTGAAACTTTCCTATGTTTTGGCCTAAAAATCCGGGACTGGTCCCAGAATGTTAAAGAGCACGGAAACGGGTTATTTCACAAGTTTTAGCTGTTTGCACAAAGGATTAAAGCCGTATGAGTCAAAAATACCCGAAAGGAAACCAGCACCTTAAGGATGTCAGTCTTTTGGTGGTCGAGTTGACCACACACAACACCATTCTTTTCTACAGAAGTGCAGCATCAGCGCCACCTTAATCCTTATGGGCGTTGGCAACCTCCATCGCGGCCCAAAATGAGGCTGTCAGCACAAGAATTGCCGAATGAATTCCATACAGTTCTCGCACCAAGACGGAGTACTAGTAGTAGCAGTTTTCTAGATTTGCATAACCCAATCCCAACGGAAGCAGTGTCTCATCCCCCCCTATGGCCCAGCTTATTGGACTGACTTATGGATCGCCTTCTGAAATGGAGCACGATAACTATTTTCGAGGACCATTCCAAATCTTAAGGTGGTAGTACCACTACCGGGGTGGACTTTGAACAGATGCTGTGAACTAAAAACTTAATGACTCGGCTTGAAATTTGGCAAATTTGTTCTTTATCATGTTTTGCATTAGATGAGCTGATCTACGACGCTGCGGGGACTGGCTTGCTGTCTACACAATAGGAAATGTATTAAAAGCTTTAAATTTAAATATCTCCTTCAATCCTTCATGAAATGATTTGAGATTTTCAGTATATGGTTAGTTTACATATACGCCCAGGCCTTTTTTTAGTTTTTCGTAAAAGTGAGTTATCCGTTTTTTAGCGTGTTTTGAAAATTTGTAAAATTTATACCTTGCTTAATATTGCGTTTTTCCAAAAACCAAGAAAACGGCCTGAGCGTATGCTGATGCAAAACATATTTGCAAAATTTGGTACATTTTGACTAAAGGATTGGCGAGAAAATCATAAACAAAAATTCTGTAATTTTTCATTGTTTGCTTTGGTTTTCGAAATTTCCAATGCTTTCAAGCAGCTGCAAAGTGCTTTCTATTAAATAATGCACATAAATAACGCAAAAGGAACCGCTAAAACCCAATAGATTTAATTTACGGATATACTGTTTTTACTTTACATTATGTCTGCAAACGGTCAACGTAATTCAGCTACATCAGCTATATATCAGCTATTCAGCTTCAACCGCTTGTAACTTTTGATAGAAACCACGTAGTGAAGAGATATGCACATCATTTTAAAGCGCTTTTTGCGCTCTTTCACGTAGTTCAGTAAAATTTGATATACGAAACTTAAATAAAATTTTGACTATTTGCGCATGCGCAAAGTCACAATGGTAGCTAGCCAATTATGCACTCTCTGACACCAAGATTTTGCGCCAACATAGTTTGCCAACCAGTTTTGCTTTATCCCATGTTTTGTCAAGATTGCTTCATCTATGGAAAAATTACGTAGAAAATTCCGGTAGTGGTACTATCACCTTACGAGTCGATACTGCCAAGGTGTACTACTACAAAGCGGTCCAAGCCTGACGGTTGTAGTATTTCTTTTGATATGAAAATGAAAATATTGGCCCTCTCCACGTTGTGGTATAAATAGAAGAGGTGAATTTTGTTCAGACATGGAAAGTATGCGTTTTGCAAAAACTATGAAAATCGTGCGTACACCGAGTTTATACAAAGAAATTTCTTTGATAGGTCAAATTGCGGAAGAAATTGCTAGGGAACGTTTTCAGCAAATAGTTAAAACGGTTGCTATTGATCATGTGCATAGGATAACCTTTGTGGAAATTAGTTTGTCAAAATTTCTGATATATGCAGGAACTACAACAGAAGTTTTTTCTTTTTTTGACGATGACTAAGCATTTGGGCACTCATCTGAGGCCTCTCTATGCTGCCTCTCCGTAGACCGCAAGCGGACAAGAGACGGAGAGACGAAGGTCAAGGACAGAAAACAAAGCCCCCAAGCCAAGCTGGCATTAGTGTTGTTGACCGGCCGAAATTTTCGTCGGCCGGCCGGTACCGGCCGGCCGACCTTCTGAAGGCGGCCGGCCCGCCGGCCGCAAAAGGCAGGCCGGCCGACGGCTCGGCCGGCCAGAAACGGCCGGCCGCCCGGCCGTTCGATGGCCCAACCGGCCAAAAACGGCCGGCTGACGAATCAAAGACTAAAAATGGCCAGAAGGCTGACCCATGAGTGCCAGAATAAGAAATCAAGATATGAAAATGTATTAGCACAACTTAAAATCGATTTCCTGAGAAAATTTTGATAAACCGCTGAAATATAAGCGCGGCCGGCCGGCCGGCAGTTTACCGGCTGTTCAACGGCTGGCTGGCCGGCCTGAAACGGCCGACCGGCCGGCCGGCCAACCGGCCGTCCGGCCGAGTGCACCTCTTGGCCGGCCGGTCAACGCCGGTCAACGGCCGGCCGGCCGGCGGCCGGCCGCCAGCTGGCCGTTTTCCACCCGGCCGGTCAACAACACTAGCTGGCATACGGTTATTTCGGACACACCCAGGGCAACACATCCCGTTTGCCGGCAAGCACTTGATTCGATACAGGAATAGACACCGAAGGACCATTTTAACCCTCCATGCCTATACCTTATTTCAATCAATCTAGCCAACCTCAAACGAGCAGTGTAACCCAAAACACTACTAATGATTACGTGTAATGTTACTACTAATGGTGGATCTAAATCTTCTAGAAATCCATCCAGTTTCCCAAACCAGTCACTATTAGACTGTGAAAGTAATGGGTCTTTTGATCCATTTGTCTCTAATGATATGTTTCTGCAACTAAGACTCAACATTTTAGATATCTAGCCTCAAAATCTTTTCCTTAGTAGGGTAATTTACATTTGACTATGACTGGGTAATGAGTGATAGGATTCTTCCGACGAATTCCTTTTATCAAGCCCCTGAAACTATTACAAATGAATTTTGTCAAATAACGAAAAGTGACATTTGTAGCTTAGGAGTTTTGTTATTTACCATGCTGACAGGGAGGTATCCATTCATTGATTCTGATAATACTGTGCTGGGAAACAAAATTTGCAGAGGATTTTTCTCGTATAATGAATATGAGAATGAATATTAATACTCAAAACACCAGCGCCAATCAAACTAAACTCTGACTTCGTGAGCAAACCCCCAAGAATCGAATCGCTCGGACAAGAACCCCCAACCGCTCTTCACTAAGTCTCCAACCCTGCTGACTGTTCAAGCATGAACTAACTTTGTGCATTAGCTAAAGTACCGGTGAATTTATACAAGAATCACAATACTGAGCGTTTATCGACTTGAATAATTTCCAAATAAATCCACAATTTAAATGTGCGTGCTAACTTCACACAGTTTCTATCTTGACTGCACGCTATCTTCACACTATCGCGAATAGTTGCAGAAATGTGTGGAAATTAATTTTAAATGTCAACCAAACAAAAACACTTTGAAGCCAGTACTCTCATTTGTGAGAAATTGATAGTCTGTCGTGTAGTATGTGCTTTGTCCTATGGGCGGGTGTAGGGTTCAGTTAAAAATTCCTTTTGAATCAACGAGATGCCCCTTTCCTTTCTCTTTCAAACAATCATTGAAATTCATGGGGTAATAGAGTAACACTAACTGACATCAGTTTCCTTAATTCCTTACCTCTTATTCGTTGAGCCCTAGTTACAAAAACATTAGTTTTTGTAAACAAAATCTGAAAATTTTGAGGTTTTTCGAGCATTACTCAGAAATACCAAAGCCGATCAGGCCGATTCAACCAGGTATGGATACCCCACCCCAGTGGGTGTCCAGACATGGGTGACTCGGCGGTCCTGGTCCTGGCAGTTCAGAACAGAATTCGCAAAAGTACAACTTTGACACTTCAATCTGAGACTTTACTTACAACTTGCAAATTGGGAACTGTATCGAGTTTTAAATTCAGTATCAGCTCAGTAGAGCCGGTCAAGCCCGCAAGGTTTCCAAACATACTAGGGTAGGCTTTCCATAAATGGAAGAACCAGTCCGGTCTGTCCAGCTTCTGGAGCCGGGGGAACTCAAACATTACAATTTTAGTTACCCAAAACATGAAAATTTTGAAGTTTTTCGAGCATTCAGAACTGCCAAAGCCGATCAGGCCGATTCAACCAGGTATGGATACCCCACCCCAGTGGGTGTCCAGCAGACATGTGCAGGAGGGGAAGTCCTGGGGGGGGTGAAGGGCGGCCGAAGGCCGCCGAAAAACCGGATTTTTCCGGTTTTTTACCGGAAAAATCCGGATTCTGGGGGGGTGAGGGACCCCTCTGGGGGGGTGAGCTCAGGTCTGGGGGGTGAAACCCCCCCCAAACCCTCCCCCAAGCACACGTATGGTGTCCAGACATGGTGACTCGGCGGTCCTGGTCCTGGCAGTTCAGAACAGTATTCGCAAAAGTACAACTTTGACACTTCAATCTGAAACTTTACTTACAACTTGCAAATTGGGAACTGTATCGAGTTTTAAATTCAGTATCAGCTCAGTAGAGCCGGTCAAGCCCGCCAGGTTTCCAAACATACTAGGGTAGGCTTTCCATAAATGGAAGAACCAGTCCGGTCTGTCCAGCTTCTGGAGCCGGGCGAACTTCGTCGTCTTTTCCCAGAATACGGCCTTGGGGTGGTGACGGACTCAGCTGATGGTCCAGCAGCCCCAGCAGCAGCAGCAGCCCCAGCTGGGAGTCCTACTGAAGCGGCATAGGCATCGATGGTGGCATCATGTTCGGCCTCCTTTGGGTGGACCAGGACCTTTTTATCGGAGCCGTAGGAGGCCGTATGGAGGACTTCAAATCTCTTCCTTCCTGAAATTGAAACTCTTCTTCCTCTTGCATTGAAACTGACTCTTCCTGAAATCAAAATGAAGATATTGATGTACAAAATTGTGTATAAATTGTAGAGAAAGCAAGGATCAAAACTAATATAAAACACTAACAACATTCCTGACGACAGCTTAGGTTTAGGACCCATGGCTTACCCAGTATGGAGGCACACGTGGTTTTTGGTTTCCAGGCAGCATTCTTGGCAGCCCCTGCCTTTGCATCGCTTCTTAAGGTGCTGGTATCGCTTTGTGTAAATTCGACCCTACAAGCTTCAATTCTTCATGAAAGTGGATGAAACGTTCCAGATATGTCATTTTAGTGCTCTTTAACATGCTGGGACCAGTCCCGCATTTTTAGGTGCAAAGATAACAAAGTTTTGGTTTTTGCCATTATTCTTTCAGTACATAGTCGATACACCGGATTGGTTGTTATGGTTGGAAAGAGGGCACCGAGATGAACATTTTTGCTTTTACAACCTTTGAGCTGTCTCCAGTGGTTAATTCAGTATAAGCAGAAAACGATTTTTGGGGTCAAAAAATGGCCATTTTTGAAGAAATCAGTTTTTTCAAAATTACTGCCAAATCTTACAGACAATTTCGGCTTACTTATACTTAATCGATACGCCGTCCAATTGCGCATTTGGTCAATACCTATTCGCTAGAGTTCGTTGCTTTAAGGTGCTGGTATCGTTTTGTGCAGTGCTTTTGTGCGTATTTTTTGAAATGCCATAACTTTCGCAATTTTGTGAGTTAGAAAGAGCTTTATACATCATTTTAAAGCTTATAATCTGCAGATTCTCGTGAGAGTACGAAACTAGTAAAAATCCGGAAATAACAGCTAAAATTTTCTGACATACTGACATCTGACAGGCTGAATATAGACCAAAAATTTTTGAACATGGATTTCTCAAAACTGTGGAATCGCCCAAAAATTTTTCTTGTGCTGTCCTATAAAGGACATGTGGGCCGAGGGACATTTTTTTGGATTTGGCTCAGCAGGTCTTAACGGTAAAGAAAATCCATTAATTGTGCGGTGACACAAAATTTCGCAACTTTGCATTGAGTTTTCTCGCAACTGGAGATGTTTTAGCTCAAACCAAGAAAAATGTCCCTCCGCAATAGTGCGAATTCTCATTCTGCCAAAAATCACGCGAATCCATTGGGTAGTTTTTGAGAAATCGATGTTCAAAACAAAATAATCGCAGTTTTGTCAAAATGGTTTTTCGGCCAAATCTCTAGTTTAGAGCAACAAACTCCGGCTAATAGGCATTGATAAAATGTGCAATGAGACTGTATATCGATCGAGTATAAATAAACCAAAATTGTCCGTACGATTTGGCAGTAATTTTGAAAAAACTGATTTTCTCGAAAACGGCCATTTTTGGACCCCAAAAATAGTTTTTTGCTTATACTGACTTAACCACTGGAGATAGCTCAAAAGTTGTAAAAGCAAAAATGTTCATTTTTGTGCCCTCTTTCCAGCCATATCAGCCAATCTGGTGTCTCGACTATGTGCTGAGAGAATAATGGCAACAACCAAAAATTTCTTATCTTTGCACCTAAAAATGCGGGACTGGTCCCAGAATGTTAAAGAGCACCGAAATAGTATACTTGGAAAGTTTCATCCACTTTCATAAAGAATTAAAGCCTATAGGGTCAAATTTACACAAAGCGATACCAGCACCTTAAGCTCGAGGATTAGTCGAAAAACCATTTTGGCAAAATTGCGATTACTTTGTTTTGAACATTGATTTCGGTATCTCACAAACTACCCAATGGATTCGCGTGATGTTTGGCTGAATGAAAATTCGCCCTATTGCAGAGGGACATTTTTCTTGGTTTGAGCTAAAACATCTCCAGTTGTGAGAAAACTGAATAGAAAGTTGCGAAATTTCGTGTCATCATGCATTTGCCGGATTTCCTGGAGTACAGAGACTTGTTGAGCCAAATCCAAAAAATTGTCCCTCGGCCCACATGTCCTTCATATCATGGCACATGAAAAAATTTGGGCCGATTCTACAGTTTTGAGTAATCGATGTTCAAAAAGTTTTGGTCTATATTCAGTCTTTCAGATGCCAGCATGTCGGACATTTTTTGCTATTTTCTTGCCAATTTTGCTGGTTTCGTAAGCTCGTGTGGACGTAGAGATAATTCGCTTTAAAACGATGTATAAAGCTCTTTCCAACTCCCAAAATTGCGAAAGTTATAGCGTTTCGAAAAATCACCACAAAAGCACTGCACAAAAGGATACCAGCACCTTAAGCTCTAAGATGAGCTTCTGCATTTATAACCTCCATGGGAAACTCATCGTACAAGATGTTCACGGCTGAGTGGCAATTGGTGGCCACGTTTTCCCCACAGTGTGCACCCTTTGGGAAAGTGACCACCAAATCTCCGACCGCCATGTCCACCCAATAATGCCTGATCTTGTTCCGCTCCAGCAGGTCCAGCGTGGGGATCAGCTTCCTACTCAGCCATGGCGCGTTTGGACACTCAGCTGGACACAGCTGGCTGAGTCGGGCCATACCCTCCTCCAGGTCCGGGACGATGTACCGTCGCTTTGAGGTCGGACCACTGGAGTAGTGGCAATAGTTGAGCGACAACAATCCGCAATCTTCGTAATGCAAAGGAAAGCGGGTGCCTCGGCTTCCCCAGTAACCGAGGGGATAGGTGACTCCCTCCACCTTCTCTGACTTTCTTTCGTTGGTAAGTTTCTTTTGCCCGAGGTGAGAATGTTTTGGGGGGCATCGTCAGAGAAGAACATATGCTGAGGGATTCATTCCGGAGATATAATCCGTTAGCATATGGGAGGCAATCGTATACCTCCCCCTCAATTTTCCGGAATACAACCCTCCTAAGTGAGGCAATAAATGCTTCCTTGTTAGTGGAAGAGTTGTCGGACTTGCCACCGCGTATGGGCGTAAATTTCTCCGTCACCAATATATCGAAACCTCCACCATAGGGAGTCACCGCTTGATACTCCCACTAAAAAGATATAAAAGATGATAAAAGAAGTGTAATTTTATACCAGGGATTTAAAGATTTAATTTAATATCAATTTTAGTTTCAAAGTTAAAATTTCATAAGCTAAAAAAACTCGATGGGAAGTACCTCAATACTGTTATGACGTGCAAATGCGGCGTCAAGCCCGGATCTGTTCGAAATTCGGGGCTGTAGATAACTGCAGCCTCCTTATCCCTGATCTGTTCCAGGAGATCAATCAACTGCTAGCGCAGATCTCCAGTGAACGCTGGTTACCCAAAACATGAAAATTTTTAAGTTTTTCGAGCATTACTCAGAAATGCCAAAGCCGATCAGGCCGATTCAACCAGGTATGGATACCCCACCCCAGTGGGTGTCCAGACTTGGGTGACTCGGCGGTCCTGGTCCCGGCAGTTCAGAACAGTATTCGCAAAAGTACAACTTTGACACTTCAATCTGAGACTTAACTTACAACTTGCAAATTGGGAAGTGCATCGAGTTTTAAATTCAGTATCAGCTCAGTAGAGCAGCCCGCCAGGTTTACAAACATACTAGGGTGGGCTTTCCATAAATGGAAGAGCCAGTCCGGTCTGGCCAGCTTCTGAGCCTGGTGAACTCAAACATTACAATTTTTGTATGTAACCCAAAACCTGACAATTTTGAAGTTTTTCGAGCATTACTCAGAAATGCCAAAGGCGATCAGGCCTATTCAACCAGGTATGGATACCCCACCCCTGGGGCTATCCAGACATGGGTGACTCGACGGTCTTGGTCTTGGTCTTGGCCGTTCAGAACAGTACTCGTAGAAGTAAGTTTTACTAAGGTTTTACTTTTTGTGCCAAAGTTGGCACACTGACAGTTGATTATTGCTATCTCTAAAAGCTAGGCTTAGGCTTAGGCTTAGGCTAAAATTTAACTAATATAAACTAAAGACTCAAAAAAAATTAAAATTTATTCAATCGCAGTAACGATCAGAATGTTCTTAAAATATTCGAAGTCTTCGTTTTCCTCTCTTTTTGGAAGGGGAGGGGGTGGGCAGAGCAGGAAGGGGCGCATCAGTGATTCCTGTTGCGGCAGCATTCTGGTCCTCCGTTCGCCGATGACCAGCCAACCTCAGTCGTGCTGGTTCCGTTTTCCTGCCATAGACAAGGATGTGGAGGTCAGATTTCCCTCTGAAATAGTTAGCCAGCAATTAGTTAGATAAGATTGATCGAAAAACAACAAATCGCTGAGAGCAACAAATTTGGTTCAAAAGCAGTAACTAACCAACTAACTACGAGGTTTATTTCCAGCATGCAAAAAACCATGAACACTTACCCCATCACCAGCTCCTCTCTTCCTTCCTTGCATTTTTCTTGGCAGGACAGTCTGAGGCAGCACTCATTAATCATCTGGTTCATCACTTTCTGAAGGATGACGGATTCTTCGGCGAACGGTTCGAACAGAACGTTGGCTGCCGTGTGGGAGTTGGTGGCCACGTTATGCCCGAAATGGGCGGCATTGGCGAAGGTCACCACCAGGTCTCCCACACGCTGTTCCAACCTATAGTATCTGATGTTGTTCTGCCGCAACAGGTCCAGATCCGGGTAAATCTTCCTGGGGCCGGTTCCATAAAACTTTGATTCGCATACTGGTACTAGCATGCGAGAACTCGCAATGCTAGTGCTAGTCGTTGAGTCAAGTGTACTATAAAACTTTTCGCTTGACTCGACGAAATTAGCTAAGCGAGTGCGGCGACTCGACAAACTAGCAGTGCTAGTGCGAGGACTAACACTGTGAGTGTGAGTTCGCCAGAAAATAACCATAATCATGTAAAAAATTCAAATCTCAATGAAACTTTGTAAAAATTGCAGACAGTCGAAAAAAGATTCAAAAACGTGCGTCTCTTTATTCTGAGTCTATTTTGATAAAAAATGAAAAAGTTATCAAACTTTAATTATCACTTCTCTAGTCAAAATAGACTAGAGAACTAGACGGATGCTAGTAGCGTACTAGCAAGGCAAGACGAAAGTTTTATGGAACCCGATTAGTCTACTAGTGTTCAAACTTGTGAGAAGCTAGACTCGCAAGTCGAGTGCTAGTAGCTACTCGACTGCGAGAGTTTTATGGTACACTTGAGGCACTAGACTCGACAACTAGCATGAGTCTAGTTGTCGAGTCTAGTACTCGCAAAGTTTTATGGAACCGGCCCCAGCTGTTCCACGCTGCGTTCCTGCAAACGGCAGGGCAAATCTTTGACAAGATCGCCATACTCATGAGGTCTGGTATTATATACCAGACCTTTGATATGCGACCTAAACTACAGTAAATACAAAAGTACGTTGTAAAATAGATTAGAATTAGGAATTTAAGAAAATTATAATCATCAATAGATATTAAACTGAAGATATGAAGCACCAACCACTGGAATAATAGCAATAGTTTAGTGACATTAAGCCACAATCCTCGTAGTGCAACGGAAAGTGTGTTCCATCGCACCCCCAGTAACCGAAGGCAGTGGTTATGCCTGCCACCCGCTTCCTCTTCGTCTTGTGCAGGACATTGTCGCTGATCAGCATGAGGGGAGACCTTAATTGGACCAATGGGCATGCGGTCCGGAAAGGCCTCGAAGCCGTTGGCGTAAGGAAGCATTTCCTAAACACCTTCCCCACTTTTCTGCTGACCTCTCTTTCCTGCGCTGGGAGGGCCATAATCCTGGCTACCTCCTCCTTCGGCACTTCACCTCCAGTTGGCCTTCCCTTCTTGGCGGGGTAGACCTCATTCTTGATCTGCCACCAGCCGCTCCGTACTTTTCCACGCGCTGGAGCTCGTACTAAAAAGAACAAACATAAATAACAAAAACATGACAAAAACAAACAGACAGCTGTTTAAATAAACCAAGTTCTCATCTTTCTCATTAAAACTCAATGAACATGAGGATAACGGGTACGGTTTGGCTTTTGGCCATGAAAGGCTCTATCTGGGAGTGCCTCTCAAATTCTTCTGAGTAGATGACAGCTCCCTTAGAACGTATGTCTTCAGGGAGTGCCTTCAGTGATCCAAAAGATTCCCACTAAACGGGATACGATCAATCTATAAAGAAAAATATGGATATAAAAGACAAGTGTTTAAATATTAGATATTAGAATTAAAATATTAAATTATAATTTCTATTTTAGGCTACTCGAGCACTGAAAACAATCAGTTGAGCACTAAAAACAATCAATCGGTAGATCGATACCATTCCTTCAGTGGAACAGGCAGTTGGTGATGATGATGATGATGATGATGCTGATGATGCTGATGATGATGCAGCCGCTGCAGAAGTTGCCATGATGCTGAATGATGATGATAATGATGCTGATTATGATGATAATGATCAGTTGATAAATCGTGCCAACGACGATATATATATATAGGCAATCGGGCTAATTTGCATATCGAGCTGATTTGCATACGAGTCGAGCTGATTTGCATACGAGACTGTTCATCTTAATTTGCATTTTTCTGTTCAATCAATTCAATCATTTTTAACTAGTCTCTTTCAATCACACTTCTGTCCTCGTCTGAGCAGGCTTAGCATACTGCATCATCATCCTCATCATCAGCATAAATGCCGTCTCCCGATTCCGGCAGACGAATGAAGAACCTCAATAACGGCCCTGGACGAAGAATAACGAATGACGAACAGTTTAAATTCGAATATTGGACGACGAATAACGAATGACGAACATTTTAAATTCGAATATTCGAATAAATAACAAAGTTATAAGCTGTCAGATGTTTAATTTCGAAATCGAAATTCGAAATTGTTAACTGTACTTGAAAAGTTTAAACATGCAAACATGCAAACATTTAAACGTCCAATTCGAACTTTTAAAAACGGGCTTTCATTCAATTCGAAAAGTTTTGTAACATTTACATACAATTCGAAAAGTTTCATTTGAACATTCAATTTGAATAAAATTTTTAAAACTGAACTTCGAAATTTTAAGCTCGCATAAAAAAAATTTTAAGCTTGCATGAAATTAAACTCGCATGAAGTCTAAGTCGAAAGTTAGCATGTAACATTAAATTCATTTAATTTAAAAGTTTACTATTAAACTCGCATGAAATTAAACTAGTTTAAACTAGCACGAAAAGAAAGTTTAAGTCGAAAGTTAGCATGTAACATTTAATTCATTTAATTTAAATTAAAAGTTTACTAAAGTTTCATTTGAACATCCAATTCGAATTAAATTTTAAGCTCGCATGAAATTAAACTCGCATGAAGTCTAAGTCGAAAGATAGCATGAAAGTTTCATTTGAACATCCAATTCTAATAAAGTTCGAACTTCGAAATTTTAAACTAGCAATCAACTGTAATGGTTTTTCTATACAACTCCCAGAGCCCCCGAGCGGCTTTCGGAAAGTGTACAGGAACAACGCTTTCCAGTTAACCACGTACCATCTTTCTCGTCGAATACGTTCAATCTTTCGCCATCTTTCTTGAGAATCTTTAGTATCTAAGTCGACGTATTCAAAGGAGAATACGTTCGACTGAATCACACCATCTTTCGGGAGTATGAGTGAGTATGAGTCGACGTATTCAAAAGAGAATATGTTCGACTAAATAACACCATCTTTCGGGAAAATTTCGCTCCTGCGAAAGCCGCTTTATGTATTATGCGGCGTTACACCATCTTTCGCGAGTATGAGTCGACGTATTCAAAAGAGAATACGTTCGACTAAATCACACCATCTTTCGAGTCGACGTATTCAAAAGAGAATACGTTCGACTAAATCACACCATCTTTCGGGAAACTTTCGCTTCCGCGAAAGCCGCTTTATGCGTTTAAATGCATGCGGCACTACACCATCTTTCGGGAGTAATGAGTATGGATCCATACATTTCCCTTCCCCCTACCTAACTCAAACTATACTAAATACTCATACATACCCTACCTACCCCGGCAATATAGTATACCGTTTTCACGAAACACTGAAGATTGACTCCCTGAATTTTCTAAGTAACATCTGTAAAATCTGTAACATCTGTATGCCGTCTCCAGATGGAAATCGAAATAAAAATCTACTACGACTGTCCACCCATCAACAATACTATCCATGTCCACCATCCATGTCCATATATCCATATATCAGATACGGTATAAAAAAGTGAAGAATCGTCAAGCTGTATCAACCTTGGCACAGCATTTGGCTCAAAGTTGGCACAAAGTAGTAAAACCTTGTGCCAAAGTTGGCACTCTAAAACTAACTGACATCAGTTTCCTTAATTCCTTACCTCCGTTGAGCCCTAGTACGGTTTGGTATGACTTGGCCCAACTCTGAATTGGCCCAATAATTACGATTGGTCCTTTCAAAGTGACGCTCAGCGAATCAAATGTAGCAGTTGACAAATATATGCATGTGTTGTGTACAATTCTATCCTCATCCATGTTTGTGTAAATTCTAACAAGTGGTGCATTAATTTAAAAATGTAAGTTATAACTATTATAAAATTAGAAGGAAATTTTACCAGTAATTTATTTTCTGATGCTGTGTAAATTTGAATAGAAATTATTTAATTGCCCTATATAATTTTATTCTATTATTTATGCATTATTCCAGTTTATTTTATTTTTAATGGAAGGAGACATAATATGAAAATGTTCGGATTACGTCAATTAATTTAAATTTAAATTACAGTATTTATTAAATAAGAAGAATAAGATTTTATAATTAAATTAGAACGTAATTTTTGTGAACAGTCCCCCTCCCCCTCATTATTAGTTTCAGACGAATTCTACCATAAGACAGTTCCTTACAGTAAAGTGGGCGGGGCTTAGGAATTTAAGTGACAGTTGGGCCAAATCAGAGTTGGGCCAAACTAGACTACACCCCTAGTACGATTACAGCTAGACACTTTACAAATTTACATCATACACACTGCACACACACACGCACATACACACACCCACACACACACACACACAAGCACAGACGCGCGCGCTCGCGCACATAGACACAGAGACACACAGGCACGTGAGACCCAGAGACCCAAAGATACAGAGACACGCACACGCACACTTTTTGCGAAGCCTTTTGCCAAAAAATTTCATAGTATAGATTTGATTAATAGTACTGTTATTGATGGTAATGCTTTAGGGATCTTCAAGCCCGCGGGTTCTGGTAAGACAACTGCCGTGTCATTGATCTTCGCACTTTTTCAGCTTTTCGGCATCACCAGCCAATCTGAACTAGTCACCGTAACCCCTCATGAATTGGAATACAATTATGACAGCGTAGTGCAAAATGATTTCATTGTTGTAGACGAGTGCTATTCCCTATCGGAGAAGTTGTTGGCTAGACTTTTGACTGCAATGGTCGGAGAAAAAAATTATTCTGTTGGGATATCCGGAATCATATGTTTAGATGTGTGGCAAAAATGAAGGTTAGCCTTCAAGGCTTTGCTACACACATGTTGCGGAAAGGATCTCCTGGCACTCGTTGTATCTTCACTTTCTAGAGGAAGCCGGACGGCTGTTTACCAAATTAAAGATTGATGTATCTCCGCAAATGGCAGAAAAGATTTTCAGTCGAAAAGAATTCCAATCCGGCTCATATCGTCTGGTGAGCTCCCTGTGTACTTGATGTGCTGCAGAAACATTGAACATCAGCGATGACTCTGTAGAACAAATATCGGGGAAAATGCTATCGAATCAATTTGGATCTACTTGCGAAATTTAATTGACGTTAAATTGGTATTAATGCTATTATTTAATAAGTATGATTAGTAAAAACGACTGTTGAGTGTCTTTCACTGGGTTTAACCCGATCATAAATTGTTCGATTTCACGTGAATTTTGTGGGGATTTCCCTGGGTCCCAATCAATACCCAATGCGGACGCCCATGGAAAGGTTTAAGTCAGATTGGCTAATTGTACTACTGCAAAAATGTGCCGTCGGAATTCGATTCTAGCGATGGAACAGATTCATCAATATCTTTCCTATTACACCCAAACAATATCATCAAAAAATAACGTTAGGGAGGTATGAAACTACCTTTATTTGAGAATATAGCTTAGTATTTACCTTCCACTTAATACCTAGTATATAGAATATAGCTTCTGCTTTTAATGAGCAGACGGAAGTAAATTGCTTCGCGATATTTCAGTTGCTGTATCATTCGATGTTTGTACAAAATAAAATGTTACTGATTGTAAGAAAGCGGTCATTTCGCCATTACCTTACCTACACACCGTTTTAATACCTATTCTTCTATAATTGGTTTCCCATGTATGTAGCTTTTAAGTTAACATTTTTTTTAAATATTTAGTAACAGTGCACTGTTGAGGCTCAAAACAATTTGTATCTTACACCTGAAAAATGAGCAATAAAGTAGCAAACCGAAACACTTTTAACAAGTTGGCCCCTAAAAGGGGCAATATTCCGCCTTTGGAACCGGAGGACTTTTAAGCCGTGCTAGTTAGCACTCATGACGCCTAGTACTCATACATGAATTTCCTTAAGGCTCGAACGCCTGGGCCGCGTTACAAAAGATTCTCGTAAGTAGCGTTTTAGAACGGCCGGGAAGCCGGCGGCCGGCCGCCGGTCGGCCCGGCTGAGTGTCTGGCCGTTGGCCGTCCGGCCGTTCAGCCGCCGGCCGGCCATCGGCTGGCGGCTGGCCGCCGGCTTCACACAAATATTTGTAGTTAACACAGCAATTTGAGCAGAGCAGCAAATGTTTACAAAACAAATTCAAGACTAAATGTGAGCTTTTTCCAAATACATAAAGTAAAAACCGATTCCATTACCGTTGTAATGCATAACATTTATATTTTGCAACTTTCTAGCTCAGATTGCCTTCAAACACTGAAAACTATGTCTGGCTAGCCGCCGGCCGGCCGCCGGCCGGTGTCGCATGCCAAAATCTCCCCCATGCTAAGTTTCCCCAGGGGGAAATTCTAGCATGCAAAAAATTTCCCCCTCTAATCTTAGCCTAAAAGGGGAAATTCTAGCATACCAAATTTTCCCCCTTTAATGTTTAGCCTAAAATTGGAGGCACCCACCCCCCCCGCAAATTAAACCCTTCACTTCAAAGAATTTTGTACGCTATGTTTGTGTTCTAAAGCTCGAAGCAGACACAAAATTCGCGCACGCACTGCTTGTTTTCGAGCTTAAGCACATAAACATAGAGCGAGTGAGCATACCCCCGTTTCGACTAGGTACTGATTTGCGGGGAGGTCACTAGGGTCTGATTTGCGGGGGAGGGTCACTAGGGTCTGATTTGCGGGGGGGGGTGGGCCGTTAGCGAGCAGAGCATAGTTTTTGCTCTGATAACACAGAGTGTTATAAACACATAAAGTAAACTATAGAGATTACATAAAGTTAAGCTTAAAAGATTACCAAAAAATTGCAAAAAGTGGTAACTGATAGTTTGTTAAGCTTAACTTGTCGTAGCAGCAAGTTACAGCAAACTGCTTTACACCATTAAATAGAGCACATCTCGAGCATTCTAACGATATATAAATCATGCTCTAAAGTTTTGTTGATTCCGTGCAATGAGCCTTTGAAGTTGGCCAACTTTTATTGCGGGGGGATAAAGTTAGAGATCCTATATATATATATATATATATATATATATATATATATGTATATATATATATATATATATATATATATATATATATATGTATATGTATATATATACCAGCAGCTTATATGTTATATGAGCACTGTTGCATACGCTAATTGTACACGCTCAGTATTCTCTATAAGCAAAAAGTGCTCACAGAGACGGTTGCATGTGCATTTTGCTCATAGAGATCGTTCCTATGAGCAGTGCTCATAGAGAGCATGCTCATAGAGATGTGAAGTTTACCTACTCTGTGAGCAAAAATTTTTTTGAAAATGCTAATTAGCTTAACTAATTAAGCTGAGCTTATGGTTAAAAAATGGCTAAGGCTTAGACGTGTAAAAGCACGCTCTGTTCTAAGCCTAACACGCTCTCGGTAAGCGATGCCGCGGAGGAACGCGTTATTTGGCGGTGCTCACAAAGCAGGAAAGATGCATATATATATATTATATATATATATATATATATATATATATATATATATATATATATATATATACATTTCCATATACGCTGCTATGTGGGGACACATTTTCCGACATTGACTGCTCTGTGGGGACACATTTGTCTCTATGGGGACTTTTTCAGGACCCCATGAGAAACTTCAGGAAAACGTCTCTATGGGGTCACCCATCACGTAGAGAATTTTTTGTGATCAATATATATATGTCAACGTGATGCTGTGAAATCAGGGATTTCGCGAAGTACCTGAAAATGCCAGGGTCCAAATCCAAAGAAGAGAAAAATGCTTTCAAAAATGTTTTGCAAAAATGTTTTCAATTTTTCAAACATTTTCTGAAAAAACGGCTGGAAATAGTTAAAAACGCTAAACATATGTTGTAAAACGCGTAGTTTTTGAGTAGATTTATGTCGAAAATAGTAGATTTTATGTCAAAAAGGGCCATTTTAGCTGAAAAAAATTTGGGTACAGTTTGTGTATATATTTTTTGAATTTCCGATTTCTAGACCCCCCATTCCAGATTTGGACTTTTTACTCTCCCGCCAACCCAAACAGGTGGAACACCTATGCCCCCAAACCCCCACGACCCCCCCAAACATATTTCTATTTTTATGCCAAAAATCTCATTTTCAGCCACTGCTAATGCCGAAAAACATGAAATCATTAAGTAATTTTAACATTAGACAGTGTTTTTATTCTCGAAAACTTGATTGCCAACATGTTTCTGAGTCCAGAATAAGGTCAATATTGAGTCTTATAAGTCCATACAACCGTTATAAAAGTATAATTCTGTCGATAATAAACACGTTAAGCCAAACATTTGTACTGTTTTGAAAAAAATTGCAAAATTTACCCTAAAAATACCCTAATTGTGGCCAATTTTCGCGCCTTTGTGCTGAAAACACAAAAGTTTTCAAAAACAAAACTTACAAAAGAGCTGGAATGAGAGAAGGCACTAAAATGGAGAAGGCAATAAAACGGAGAAGGCAATAAAATGGCAATAAAGGCAATAAAACGGAGAAGGCAATGAAATGGCAATAAAGGCAATAAAACACAGGCAAGTCATCACATAAGATGCTTTAAGCAAGCTTGCTTAAAAGCATCTACACACTGCATGCTTTGAATGCATATACACATATGCATCAAAACGTAGCGGAATTCATCACGTGACTATTAAGCTTGTGCTTAACTTCAAATTGCAGCAGCTGGCATAATAGCTAAAATGAAATAGTGGACACATCTGAGTTTAGAATAGTTCAAAGCGGGGACCTATTTTTTTAGGTTGCATAATATTGTGTCGTTAGCTAATTAATATCATAAAACAGAAAGGTAGTATATATATAGTGGCCTTTGATGTCACCCTACTCCCTAACACCTTAGCCCTCAATGTAAAATAATTACCTCGGCAGCAGTGATCACAGCAGCAGTCTCAGAGCAGGAGCAGCTCACAAGCCCTCCCACCCACTCCCCCCATCCCCCACGGGGAACCCATGCCCCCCCCAATTTGATTTCGAGCCGTTAAGTTGGGGCCACCGCCATCTTGGTCTCGGCCTCCCGGATGAGCTCTTTTAGCTCAGGTAACTTTGTAATAATGGAATGTAATATTGTAACTTGGTAATTTTAGGTTGCACAGGTGTTCTTTAAGATTTTCCAAGAGTTCCCCACTTAAAATTGCCGCTTTCGCGCTCGAAAAATCGGATTCACTATGTAAAATCTGCTCTGCGATTTTGGAGACGAAGAGCCACGCATTGCTCTGCCGTGGGATGGTTCACCCATCCGCCAGAAATAGGAGTGGGCTCATCAAAAGTCCGATTCATATCTAGAACAAAGAAATTCTTATCATTCGTTTAATTAAATTCCTGCTCAAATGTATCAGCAGAATCTAACATAAAACTTAACTTGACGTACAGATTTTAAAGCTACTGCAGATATACTATATTTGAAACTTCCCTATACTTCGTTTGCGTCACATTTAATTTTGTACATGTTTAATCTTCATAGAAAAATATGATACTAATTTTCATTTCTTACAAAACTGAATGAAAATTAATTTAATTGAAGGCTAAGAGAATAGGGGGGAGGGCTTCATACTGGTGGAAACGGGCCTGACCCTCACGGCACTGGCCCCACCCTTGCTCGAAGCGAGCGATGGCAACCTCCAACGCTTTTCGCGTTGCAGGTTTCGGGCCCAGGTGACAAAATCTGTTGCAGCATGCCATTCAGCGGACTCTCCAGCACGGTAACCCCGCTTAAAGCGGCCCGACATGCAGAACGTTGAAGGAGGGGCTCGCTTGCACCCCCACCCCGGCCCCCCGGGGTGCGAGGCATCCCGCGGGTTGGCTCGCCCTCTCCCAACTGCAAGCCATGGTGGTGGACCTCCAGCTGCCATTTCTAAACAGAATAAACGAACTTGTTTTAATGCTCTGCTTTTGCCGAATTTCGGTGGGCTAGGTTTGATATCTCTATTGTAAAATATCTCTATATTGTGATTTATAAGTTCAGCATTCCAGCCACTGCCCACACATCACGACGAATGTCATCATCGACTGAAACAAGCAAGAGCTTTGTGCAAACTGAGCCAGTTTTGACAAATTCACCATGAATATAGTCCTGCTGCGAGTACAAATCAATATTTTTGGCATATGTGTCTATGCAGCCGTTAATTCATATCAAATTCAGACTTATTTCACTATGTGTAACTGCTCCAGAAACTTTTATTAATAGTAATTAGTGTGTAATTATTTTTTGATGAAATCATGTTTGAATTAACTTGAAATTTAATTACCGCTCATGCGTTCAAAGTCTGGGTTACATTTAGAAATTCTTCAATGACTAATCAGTTGTTACCGTTCTTTGAAGTGCATCAATAGAATAAACGAAGTTTTGTTTAATTGAGATCTCTCTGTCGTCAATCAAACTATCTAAACGACATGAACAGATTACACGTCCCAAATTTAACTGCGACTGAACTTGCCAAATTTTGCTCTATCGTGTAACTGCAGCCAAACTGCACTTGTTTATTGCACACAATTTTATGCTCTACTGTATAAAAATAACTGTGAAAATGTGAAAAATACTTTTAAAACTGGCTAAAGTTGGACCTGCTGCAAGGTGCAGCAGAAAAAACATAAACTGTTGAGTGGAATTAAACTGGGATTGCAAACGTTTTGGATTTGCACGAGTTTCTTTATTTGCACATATCATCCAAACGTTTCTTCATTTGCAAAAACCTAATTTGCAGATCATCAAAATCCATTTAATTTACACATTGCAGCATGTGTATTTCATAGGAAAGAATATTAACATCATTGCGTATGTGTTAAATTACTTCTAAAACTGATTATAGTCGACCTGCTGCGTCATGACGCAGCAGGAACAAGTAACCCCTAAAAGGGGCATGATTTCGCCCCCACCCGGTCGTCTTTGATGCGGTTTCTGGCACATGTTTTGAGTTTATCTCGCAAAAGTCGTTCAAATGTGGTAGGGGACAATTAAAGCATCTAGGCTGAGAAAAAGAAAAATCAGAAACACTTCAGACTTCATGAAGGAGGACTTGACAAGTAAAGTTAAGCCGGTAATTTTATTTAGGTCAGAACAATTTAAAATAGCACAAAAACCCGGAAACAGCCTTTAAAGCCGTATATATACTCGAAGAAGCAAAATACAGCTGATCGCGAAGCAGCCACTTAGAAAATGATTCAGCAACACACTCTCATCTAATTTGCATGATTTGCAATGAGTAAGCATTGCTTTGAAATTGAATTTGCGTCCAAGGGGGGCAATGAATAAATTTAGCTTAGTGCAAGAAAATATTTAATCTTCTGCACCCAGCTTAAGTTTAAGCTGTGAAAGAGTTAAATTTTGTTAAAAATGAGTAAGCTAATATTTCTACAATCTTCCTTTTGACTAAAACCTACAAGTTTTCACAGCCTTAGCTATGACACCCCCTGATTTAAAAAGAGGGAGTAGCGGGATATACATGCTAAACATAGGCACTGTAACTTGCCCAAGAAAACTTCTAGTTCAAAAGTGGGTTCACCCATTCCAAGTATTTCGCCTTCGGCGAAATAAAAATTAAACAAATAAACACGCTAATTCTACCACAGGTATAGTGATTAAAAATATATATCCTGCACGTACATCGAACTATGTATTTGGTTAAAATACTTCCTTACCTGAAGAGGTTGTGCTGTTAAATAATCCGCTATAACAAACTGATCAAATTTCTAGATAACCACGAGTCACAAATGGTTGACCGAAAAAGTCTCAAACTGGTAACGATTAGCTGCTTAACAACTATACTTCGATATCCACCACGTTACACCAAATCGCGACGATTTAGACATTTATAACAGATGCACGTTGCACCGTAAGCTTGAAGACTTCTATTCGCAAATATTCGTTTTCGGAGAGGGTTGTGATTAATGATTCGTTTTGAATTTGTATTCCTAATTGCAGTAACTTTCACTTTAACGATTCCCGCTTGCGCATTATTTATGGCATATACAATTTCATTAGACGAGATGTGTTCGTCTTGTTTTCCGAAGCAAAGTTGAAACAAAATTTTCTCTAGTGCACACTTTGAATTATCACTGTTTTCTAACCTATTCTTTCTGTTTATTTGTATCTGTCCATATGCATCATTCAATGCGTGCTCGATTTATTTTTAATTAATGCACCTAGTTTCAATCGCAAGTACGCAAGTTAAGGCTAGAATACATAAATCTTGTCGATATATAGCACCCTGGCGTGGGTTGGCTTGCACTCCCTTTTCTTTAATTAATTATCCGGCGTTGCTTTTCTCTCTTCCAGTAATTCTATATTCCGGTTCAAATAAATTCAATTTTCAATTTCAAGTTTAGAAATAGCTAAGAAATAAGTAGTTATTGCGAATTTTCAAAAAACTTAAAATCAAACCAACAACAAATCACAATCAAAACAACAAAACTAGAATGAATTTCAATACAAAGTTTTTGACGTGTTCTAGTCTATTGCTGCTCTTCTTATACTGTTACCAGAAGAACTTCCATGTTGTATGCATATATATGTAAGTGCACAAAGATGACATACATAATTTTTCAAGAGGTAAACACTATAATCTGCTTAAAAAGTATGATGGTTGCTTTGAGAGTGAATTTGTTGTAAAAGTGACAGGTTAAAGAAGCAGATTTGAATTGAAAATGTGGAATTTAAATGTCATTACGCAACATTTGCGTTTAAATTGACAGAAGGGATTATTCCATTATTACACGTGACACGTCATACTGTAGTTTTACCAACACTAGAAGGCGGGCGCAATTAACACGTGTATTTAGAAAGACCAATCAGAAACTGTAGGACAACCCAGAATACGCCTGCGCTTCATTCTCACCTGCCTCGCAATATGCATCTCATACGTACAACCTAAAAAGCGTCTATTACGGAAAATAAATCACGGTAGTGTATTTTCATATTAACCCATAAGCATACGTAAAGATAAACAGAAGTAACTTCAACAAAAAGGAAAGAAAAGATCTGATTTTGTTGGGCGTGTAATCAGGGTTTAATTTAAGCCATCACACAGGTGTGTTAAAATATGGAGTTGGGCTTTCTGTTGCAGTAACTTTGTATATAGACAATCATCAATTTACAAATTATGAAATTATTACAGGTTTTGAATCTATTCTCTATTCTGGTCGGGTCGAACGAAAGGGCTTTCGACTTTTCGCAGTGGTGAGTGATGTCACAAGCCAAATCTAACTAGTACAAGTAGAAATTCAAGGAAAGACAAATATCTATTATATATAAATATATATAAAGCTATAAATCTATTATTAGGTTTCTAAAAATATGTACTGTAAGACAAATATAGCGATAAATCCATTACAAATCCTAAAGTAATTAAAATTTTTACGTGCATTGAAAACTTTATTACTATGCCTTCCAGTTGGTGGTGGGCTAGTCTACGTAACGCTCTATTGTTATGTTGCCATCTGTTACGAAGTAAATTGCAAAACTGCACTGCTACAATTTCGCACAAAGAAAGTTAACGATAAAACAGACAAACCTAAAAAATGAAAATTCCCGTTATAATTTAGTTTTCCGCAAAAGCGGGGCGAAAAAATTTTGCGGGTATCTTGCGGGTATCACTTGTCTGCGGGCCGCGGGGCGGGGCGGGGCGGGCACCATTCTGCGGGCCGCTGGCCGGGGCGGGTAGCAAAAATCCGACCCGCAACCAATTCTGCGATAGCATGCAGAGGATGTAGCGAGCTTATAATAAATAGCGTA
Source organism: Trissonchulus latispiculum (assembly GCA_030248195.1). Taxonomy (NCBI): domain Eukaryota; kingdom Metazoa; phylum Nematoda; class Enoplea; order Enoplida; family Ironidae; genus Trissonchulus; species Trissonchulus latispiculum. The sequence continues at coordinate 86,501 of JASAND010005209.1, forward strand.
TGACGCTTGTCATACTCTTATGTACTATTGAATAAACTCAGTGAAACAGAACTTTACTTCACAATACAAAAATTGCAGTATTAAGTCACTATGCCGTCTTGCTGTCTTTGCAAAATTGGTTGTTTCGCGAAGTGCTAGATCAAATCACGAAACTAAAGTCTGACACAAAAACGAGTGTACAAAATTTGTAAGGCCTCCAGTGAACTAAATATACGTTATAATCCCATAAAACCACAATTTCAGAATCTTTGCAGCGAGATGAACATTTTTATGAAATTTAGAATTTTTTAAAACTTCAAAAATTTTAAAATATCGGTTTTTCGGGGAATTTTTTCGGACCGTTCAAGCTATTCAGCTCATTCTTTCAGAAAAAGTTTCCCGTCCAAAGACGTATCGATTGACACAAGAACAAAAAAATTGGTTGAGAAATATGTATTTTATTCCAAAATTTCGTTTTTCCATTTTCTTTGATGTTTGCCGCCTTTCGCAACTTTGACTGGTTATTACTCGCGACTCGTTCAACGAAAAATTTTTTCGATTAGATTTTCAGGACCGCCAGGGCGTCCGCTTTCACATATAATATGTGGTATTCCAAATTTTGAAAGTAGATTTCTTTGAAAAATGCCACTTTTTAACCAAAAATGTCGTCAAAGCAAATCTAGCAAAAGTGAGTAAGCATAGCAAAATCATAAAGTTTAATCTGAGCTGAATCCACTGATACAACGTTTTCGTGCCTACGACTTACATTGCCCCCGCAACGAATTTTTAAACAATATATATCCCTTATTTCAGCTGGTTTTTGGCTCTCTTTGATGTTGCCGCCGTAATATAAGTCTTAGCAACAAAACCTTTATATCCTTGGATTCAACGCCCAGGCGGTCCTGAAAATCTAATCGAAAAAATTTTCAGTTGAACGAGTTGCGTTGTTAACCTGTCAAAGCTGCAAAAAACGGCAAACATCAAAGAAAATGGAAAAACGAATTTTTACAATAAAATGCTTATTTCTCAACACATTTTTCGTTCTAGTGTCAATTGTCCGTGATCGCGTGATCGGATGGGAAAAGTTTTTTGAAAGAATGAGCTGCAAAGCTTGAACAGTCCGAAAACATTCCCTGAAAAACCGATATTTTAAAATTTTTGAAATTGTAAAAAAATTTTAAATTTGATAAAAATGTTCGCCTCACTGTAAGGATTCCGAGGTTTTATGGGGTTACAACGTATATTTAGTTCACTGGAGGCCTTACAGATTTTGTACACAAATTTTTGTGTCAGACTTTAATTTAAGCTATGACCTGCTCGGTCACACTGAGACATTAAAGCCCGGTTCACGATGAAGTGTTTTGTGTTTTTGTGCTTTGATAGTTTACGATGACGACAAGGCACAGTGCTTAGTGCTTTCTCAGTTTACAATGGTGATTGAGCTTTTGTGCTCTCTAATCAAATCAAGCCAATCCTTTTGCTGATTGGCTGAACTTAATGGGCAAGAAAAGATTAATGGAAACCGCTATGGTAGTGTCCTAAAATACACATTTTTGAAATTGCCTACCGAACAGAAAAATATAGTGGACGTCTATATGTACACTTTTCAAAAATAGGATAAATCCCTACATATGACTTTATGTCAAGAGTTATTGTAAAAATTAAAAACTAAAAGCAACAATGCACACAGGAATATCTCGTTATTTTATTTAATCTCAAAGTAAATTACAATCATAATTCATATTTCACAAATTTTAGAAATTTCTGCAATGTCGGTTTTTAATTTTTGAATAATCTTTCGACCAATGACCTGTGCTTTTTGCAATTGTGCTTTATCATCGTGAACGATGTGTTCTTTATCTCCCGAGCACTGAGCACAAAGCACAAGGCACAAGAGGCAAAAGCACAAAAGACAAAGCACTTCATCCTAAACCGGGCTTAATTTATTTAAATTATGGCCTGCTTATTTCTGCGACCTATCTAGCTTTCCGCGAAAATTACAAGAAGGTTTGGCTTTCTGCGGAATACGAAAAAACATGCTCTGTAAAAATGCTGAAAGCTGACTTTTGCTTCGAGTAATTATTCATCATGACCGGAAACTTCGCGAAAATACCGCAAATATTGAACACAAGAACATAAACTGAAATATGCATAAAACAGGCTTAAAACATAAACGGCAAACGAGCAATCATGGCCTGAGTTTACACGAAAAACAAAGTCACAAAGGTCTAATTAGCGCTGTTAGAGCCACCACTCAAAGACGAGAAAAAGCTAGCCTTCAGACGCAGCACTGTAGTCAAATCTGTGGGCTGCTCTCGGAAGCTAGCATCGTTTTGAGCAAAATAAATCCTTAGGCCAAATGGCAGTTTAACCCGTCGGCGGTCTCTAAGAAAATAAAAACAAGAACGTTAATTTATGAATACAAATTTAACAGAAGGAACTCTGAAGAAAGGTTCCAATCCAGAAAGATAATAACACAGTTTTGTTCCGGCAAATTTTGCGTTAGACAGTGTACAAAAATTTAAGTTCAACTGCGGAAATGCGAACACAGTGAAGCAAAATAAATGCCGGTTGTTCCAAAACGCCTTCTGCAGCGAAAATAAAACTGCAACAGTGGTGAGAATAGCTTCGTGAACTAACTTTGGCTTTAAGTGTTGAAAGCTATCTCGCAACCAGCAGACTTCCTTTCTGACATCCAACACATGGCGAACATAGGGGGTTGTCTGCCAGCGTCGGTCCAACAGGATTCGTTTTTCCGACAGGCTTGGCTCTGGAATGATTAGGACAAAGAACAGTGGCTGATTGGCTGAGGTAGCTTTGAATAAATCCTGAAAGGATCAACCAAATTTACCCTCCATTAGCACAATCCAGGTTTGAAAAATGTCAGTCAACACAATGGCCGAAAGCTGTATATAAGTATAGGCTGACTTACTCAAGAAAAAGCATTATATACTCACCAAGTGTTTCCTTACCAATTACTCTTTGTTTTTTACAAAAAGAAAATAAAAGTTATTTTGTAAGTCATGGAAAAATAAAAACCACTTTCTTTTGCTCTCCCACTGCAGTTCCCTAATTAGTGTAGCCCAAATCACTTACACAGTCTTCAACTGACTTCACTCTTAAAAAGACTCCTGTAGAAACTACAGGAACGCTTGTAGTTTCAACAAAAGTGCTCCTGTGCGGGTCAGTGACTAGCGGAGCTTCCTGTATTTTCCACAAAAATAACTTTTGTATTTTTACCGGCCTCTAGAATAGTAAAAATTCCTGTGGAAAATACTAAGGAAACCTGTAATTTTTATTACAGGAGTTTCCAGTAGAAAATACTAAAGAAACCCGTAGTTTTCTTAGACTTTTTGACAATCCTAAATCAAATACCAAACCTGTGGTTTGTACAAGACAAAACCTGTAAATTTTACTGGAGCGACCTGTTAATGAAATAGGGGGGTGCAGGTGCGGGGGGGCGGCAGCTCCCAAAAAATTTTCGGCAGGGAGCGGCCGTTACAAAAAATCAACCACGGGGTGTTGAAAGACTGTAAGTTTGAAAATATTCAAAAAATTTCAGTCTTGAAAAATCATGACCACTGTCGCCCTTATACTCTGCGTTATCAGCGTATCGAGTACTTTCTTGTAGAGTAAACCTGTAAACCAGTGAAAACTAAATGTTTCATTTGTATTGAATACTAAGCTTGTAATCCAATCTACCAAAGTATATCCGGTAAATACTATACCAAGGTTGACCTGTAGAAATTACAAGAGTCAACCTGTATTTTCTACAAAAGCATTATTTATCAACTTCAAAAGTTATTCCTGTAGTTTCGACTGGAACATTCTAAGAGTGTTGAAGAAAAAGTAAAGACACTACCTACCAATTTTAACTATAAAATTAACACAATAAAACAATCTTCGTTCAAAGATAAGTGTGCCATAAATTCATGTGGACAGCAGTCTAAATCCAGTATCCTGCTGTGTTGAATTGATTCATCAGTAAACTAGTCATTCCGGCAAAGAACTTACAACGATATGATTGATGGTAGATTCAATAATGTCGTCGTTGAGCGGTGGAAAGGCAACAAAGCTGCCGGAAACTGGCCAGAAGTCAAAAAATGATCTAAAATATCACACAGAAAATGCAGAGAGTAATAATATGGCCCACAAGTCGTTAAGTGGGAGGGAGGGGATCGTGATTGTGTATCAGCTCCGATTTTCTCATTTTCACATGTTTTGTACTTCCAATGGACCGCAAAACAAAAAGAGTGTTTGTTGTAAAAAGTTCCCTATCATTCACAATATGCCTCCAAAGGTGACCTCGACATATTGTGACAAAGATAGCGTGGCAGAAGACAAAATAAGAAAAATTGAAATAAAAATGAAACATGAAAATAAGGGGAAGCGCTCAACGTAAGAAGAAATGACGTAATCGTGTGCATTCATTAGCGAGAATTGCTTTAGCGAGAATTGCTTTAGCGAGAAAAAGCGCGTTCGTTATTTCAAAAGTTGGCATAAGCGAGAAAGCCACAAAGACAAGTTTTGCTTTAGAGAGAAATTGCTTTAGAGAGAATTGCTTTAGCGAGAATTGCTTCAGAGAGAATTTGCCACAGAACTATTAAAAACAAGATTGATTTATTGAGATAATATATATCTCTATAAAATAGAGAATAACATCTATTAAGTAAATTAAATTAATAATAGTATCTGTGAATAATAATTTTAATAATATAATAATAATAATTCAATAATAATTGATAATTTGTTATCATAATAAGTTATAATAAAGTTTTAATAATAAAAATTTAATTTACCATTAAAAATAAAATACATGCTAAACAGTAAACTAATATAATACTAATCTGATAGTCTAAAAATTTTCATTAAAATTGCAATTGCATCAAAACAAAAGTGTAAAATATCGAGCCTACTAAACAGCTCTGTCCTCTGATGTATTGGTTCTAGCCTCTGGGACTTGGAAAAGCTTCCAAAAGCAAAACAAATTCAGCCAGCTGTCCCAATGTGTTTAAAATTTGTCATTCGTTTAATTAAAAAAGTTTTGTCCAAAACGTGCCGGTTTTAGCAGTAATATTTACCGCAAATTTAGACCTGCTAGTGCTAAGTATATAAAAATTATTCTAGGAAATGTATTTATGTAAAAATTTGAAGGAGTTTTCATTTTGAATTTCAACTGAGGAAAAACAATTATGTTGTTACTTGAGCTGGGGCTGGTGTCACGGTGAAATTTTCCACCCGAAAAATATCACCGGTGAAAATTTTACCCCGGAAAAATATCATCGGTGAAAGTTTACCCCCGGAATAATATCACCGGTGAAATTGGGAAGGTTCGGGAAGCGGCGCGGCCGGTCCCAAACCTTTGTCTGCAGGAAGCGGCCGTAAAAAATCATCCGCGGGATGATGAAATACTGAAAATTTTAAAATTTTCTAAATTTAATCTTCACAAAGGCTATGATCACTGTCTTCATTATATACCCAGTTTGCGTTATCAGTGTATCCAGGAATTTGTAGAGTAAACATGTAAACCAGTGGAAAAAACAGGTTTTTCTACTAAATACGAGACTAACTTGGAATTCTAACTAACTGTGATTCGGATTGTAGAACTTCTGAATTCGAAACCGGAAAAATTGTAAGGTGAACAAGATTACATATATCACAGTAATGATCAAGTGCTGCCCTTTAATCTTTCCTTTTGAATACCAATTCTATAACTGCGACTTTACCAAACATTGTTGCAGCAATCAAGAAAGAATTTGTGGTAGATAATCAAAAATTTGCTTATTATAGTTGTTGGGAGCTGGTATCTCTTTCATTATGTGATAATTTTGTAAAATTGTTGTTACGACTACGACGGACAACCTTTAAAAATTCGATTCCGTTCATTTCAAAGATATTCTGAAAAAGAAATTATATAATTGAAAAGTAAAAAATTGCATATAAAAATTTAATTACAGCTCAGCGGTGAAATCTTTCCCCCAGGGGCCGGCAAATTATCTAGAGGGAAAATTTCAGCAGAAAAAACACTTATGGTTTTTTAACTTTATTTCAAACTCCTACAATTTTATTCTAGCTTTCTATGATTAGAAAACTGCGTAAATTTGAAATTTGTAAATTAAAAATGTTTTCCACTAAAATGTGTATGAGTAAAGCACAGTGCAAGCTCACAAACCCGCAGCTACAAAACGCAAGTATTTTGATGAAATTAGTAGACATTTGCCTTGGTTTAGTCGGAACTGAAAACTTCGCGCCCGTTCTAACTTATAAATTTTTTCTGTAGAAAAATCTTATTAATTTATTATTTATTTGCCTGAATAATCACTTTGTTTATTTACTTAATTTATTAATTTGTTTTACTTTATCAAAGTAAGTATTTGATTTGAAGTGAATTGGCACGAGTCAAAACAATGTGAATTATAATTTTCGCAGATTTCATCAACTGAAGGTTTTCTCACTAAAGCAATTCTTTCTAAAGCAATTTCTCACTAAAGCAATTCTCGCTAAAGCAATTCTCGCTAATGAATGTAAACCGACGTAATGTAGTGTTTTGCTGAGGCAAAGTTGAGGAAATGGCAAAATGTGTAGTTAGGGTTGTAAATTGTAAAAATGTAAAAATGCTAAAACATTTTTACCGTTATTAACAGTAGCTAAATTTCGGACTTTTAAACAGGTTTTTTACACTTTTAACACTAAATTTTTACACTTTAACACTTGATTTTTTACACATTAACACCACATTTCTGAATTTTTTACACTTTTTAATTTTGAAAATTTTACACTTCACACTAGAGACCTTCACTCAGGCCCGTAAGCCCGGGCCGGGTCGGGCCGGGCCTAAGGTGGAACGGGCCGGGCCGGGCCGAGGCAGGAAAAATTTGGGTGCGGGCCGGGCCGGGCCTAGTACTGGAACGGGCCGGGCTTCGGGCCGGGCCTGGTGTTTTCAGTTAAGTTTTGTCTTGTTTTCAATTTTGTCAGTTTTTATTTAAAAATTATAAACAATTCTAAAATAAATTTTCTTTAGTCAGTTAAATTTTCTTTCGATTTTTCTTAATTTTCGTAGCTCTTTAGTTTAGAGTACTGCCGGACGTAGTTAGCTTACTTGTGTTTATATACTACCTTTATGTTGTACATTATCATCCTAACTGCAGCTCTATTCATTTATTTTTAATATTTGCTATATATTTTTCTTCCCAATTCATAGTTTATCTCGTGTTACAGTTGAATCGACAAAACTGATCAGCGACCTGTTCCCTATTCCCTAAACACAAATAATCGAACAGAGGACTGCACATACTTAATAGCCATATGAGCTCTGAGAAATCGCTTAAGGTTAAAAGCTAATAAGACAATGTTTTTTTAGATAGTACATGTTTTTTTATTTTGCGCAACGGCAAAAAATTAGTAAAACGGGCCCGGGCCCGAGCCGGGACTAACTTTTTTGCTTACGGGCCGGGCCGGGCCTGACTTTGAGCGGGCCGGGCCGGGCCGGGCCGAGGTCGAAAATTTTTGAAACGGGCCGGGCCGAACCGAGCAGAAATTTTCACGGGCCGGGCCGGGCCGGGCCTGAAAATTCAGGCCCGTGGATGTCTCTACTTCACACCATTTTTTAAAAACTTTCTTACATTTTCCATCTTAATTATAAGCATCTCAGAAAGTAAAATTTCAAGAATAGTAAATAAACTGCAGAGGGTTGCTTTCTGAGTGTGAAATTTACAATAAAATAAAGACCAGCTGAGGCTGTGCTCCGTTGATGTCCCTGAAAATGTATTTTGAATGAAACTAGGTGGCAAGCTCATGGGCCTGTTTCCCTCCTCTGAAAATTTGGATTTTTAAAATGGATTCTTTTAATTTGATTCTAACAGCCAAAAGGGTTTAACAAAACATCCGGTTTTTTACTATCATCGATCGCTACTTGAGCCTCAAGAATTTCAAAGCCAAAATTTTAAGTTTTACATGTCTACAAGTTTCTGAAATTAAAGATTCCTGAAATTCTAAACGTTTTACGGTATATTTTTCTTTTCTAATCTAAAACCAAATCCTTTTCAATACGTATTTCACTTAAATATGCTCCTGCTTCCTGATGCAAATAGTCGACCGAGTATGTACTATGCCATGCCGTCATTATGTTGCAGTATCTTAGCTAACTTGCTTTTGCACCTTGAACACGACTCAGACATTTTTACTAAATCTGCGGTGATTCAATTAAAAAAATAAGTGACGATTGGTTATAAGTGATAGGTATTCTGCGTCGTGTCAAAGATCCTCTAAGCATAGAATTGCTCCGAAGATCAGCTTAGGTGGCCACTTAGGAGAATTTGGGATACAAAAGACTCTCCAAGTTAGGAGTGCTTTCTATCCACCACTCCTAACATTTCTCCTAAGTTAGAGGAATGCCAGCTAAACTTAGACGAAATCTTTTTAATTTGAATCGAGTGTGGGAGGTCTTCTAACTCCATCCTATTCCGCTCCTAAATCTCCTGAGCAGCGCTTCCTAAGAGGGTGCTTACAAGAATATTTTGCAATGCGTCCCAAATAGCCTAATACGAATAGCTAATGGTTACGTAACCGTGGCATGCAGAAAATACCTAAATCTCATCCTTTTTTGACAGATTAACAATCTGTAAAAAGCCACTATGCTACAAAAAAAATTGAATTGCGCCCGAAACATTTTTACAACTTTTTTTCCACTTTTTAACACTTTTTACACTGCTAAAAACAGGTGTAAAACGTAATTACTTTTTTACATGTAAATTAACAACCCTAAGTTAAACCAATCCGGTTTTAACCTGAAGCTGAGTAGCGGCGCTCAAAAGTTGCTCTCCTCTGGAAGGAAATTGTTCAAAAGAATGTTGCTACAGAAAGACGGTGTAATGAAAACTGCTAGACTATCTAACAGCAGATGGCTCAGTTAAAATGTCCACATTTAACCAAAGACTGCTCAGTCAGTAACAAATTGGAAAACAGATGAGAGGATAGGAGCGTTGGTAAAGCCGCACAAGGGGTTTCAGGGGTCCAGTCCATCTGGAGTGGGGAAAATTTTGCTTATTTTATAGGAAAACTAGCCGTTATTAAAAACTTTAAGCGCCTTCGACGCGATAATTCACTTTTTGAAAGAAATGGGGATCCGACGTAAGAGTTCCAAAAATGCAAAACTTTTTAAATCTCAGGAGGAGCTCTGCCCCCAAACCCCTTTCGCGCAGTACCCCGCCCTCCGCCCTTTCAAAATCCAGAGTGGAGGCCTGCTGAGCGGTGATTCGTGCTTAGATTGCACATTATATAATGCATATTATAATTATACAACAGCTTTTTAAAGTGGTGCTAAAATCGTGTTATTTCTTAAGCTTATTAAAGTGATTTGCATAATATCATAATCATAATCTGCATAGTACATGCAGTGATTTTAATACTCAGAAGTATTAGCCATGCCGTAATCTCTGATCATTGCCATCCTATATGTACATGCGTGCCTGTATCACTCTCAACGAGGGATTATGGTGTAACTATTCAACTGAAACCACTTGTAAAACAACTTCTTTTAACCGGAGTGGGTAGAAGCTGGACTCTAAAAATTGTTTTTGGAACATGGAGGTTATGGCTGAAAATAAGCTAAATCACTGACTACAAAATTTGGCACCCTGCGACCCCACTTTTAAAACAACGCTATAGATCAGCAATAAACCCGCCCACGTAAAATTATGTCTAAGACAAAGACTTATAATATACCCTCTTGAGCCAAAAAATCCGTCAATATCAGGAAAGAGAGAGCAGTACTGTCGAAAATAGCAATTTAGAGGAGAAGCAAAGCATTCAAAGGTGATTCCCAATTCAGACTCCAACTTCTGAAATGTTTGAATCGGAAGAGAGACGTCCAGTAGAGAAATGTTTTCGGCAGCGGATTCAGATTCATGGTCAAGTACAGCAGGCTCAGCGATCATCTAAACAGACGAAACAACGAAAACAAGCTATTTGCAGCATTACACAAAAGTCTACTTGAAATAACACAGCTACACTCCAAGTTTTGCTCCACACTTTGTTCCTTGTGCAGATTTAAAAAAATGTCTCCAATGCTACGTCTGTTTCTAAAGTAGTGCAAAAACCGCCTCTATGTCTGTGCGAAAGGAAAGCCCGGTCCACGACTGAGTGCTTTGCGCTTTCTCGGTTCAGGATGATTGTGCTTTTGTACACGACAGTCAAATCAAGCCAATCTTCCTGCTCATTGGCCATAACAAAGGACAAAGAAAAATTGCAACAGGAACAGCTGATGGTTGTTAAAAGAAGGAACCCAAGCTGCAACTCCCGACCGAACCTGCCGTATAATGATATTCAAACAAAGTTGAACAATATTCGTTTTCAATACAGGTTTCGGAAGCAGGGTTTTTTTGGTTTCACGATTTGCGCCAGTGCTGCGTCAGGAAAAATTTTATTGCGTCAGGAACTGGGGTCACTGCGTCAAAAATTAAATTTATTTTTAAAAAATTTAATAAGTATTTTAAACATTATTTTAATGTTAAACCAATATATATGTAACTTATCAATACACAGCATTACATTTTCCACCTATTTTTCAAATTTTGCATCACTAAAGCCGACTTTAAAGTGTGTAGCATTAAGAGCTAGAGAAAGAAACAACACGGGGGGTCTGGGGGGCGGACCCCCCAGAAGTTGAAGAATTTTTGCAATTAAGACTCTCCCAGGAATTAATTTAGAGCATTTTCGCGACCAGTTGATGTGGTATTAGGTATAGCCGGTTATTGCAATATCGAATGTATATTAAAATATTTTAAGTGCTACATCTGCAAAACTTGCAAGCTGTTGCCGCTGCTACATTCGCCCTTATTCAATGAATAAATAAAATATTAGTTTGTCAGTCGTTGTAGCAATCAGCAACTAGTATATAAGAAGGCAGACATGCGGGGGACTGCGGGGACATGCGGGAAACGTTTTAGAAATATCACGTTTGAAACACAATTTTTCCAGCAAGTTTGCACAATTTTGCCTCTAGTTGAAGTTCAAATCCAGCTGCGCCAGGCTTGCGTCAGGGCTAATTTCGTTTGCGTCACACGAAAAAATTTGCGTCATGACGCAGCCCCTGACACAAAAAACCATGTAATCGGAAGGGTAGCCAAAGTGCGCTCCAGACTCCAGAGTCCAAGAGGTCTAGGCAGGCACGGAACTAATGAAAAATCAATGAAATCTACTTTTTCAGAAAAATAGTGAAATGACCAGTATAAATTAATAATGAAAATGAATTTTAAATGTTAACCAATAGAAAACCCAAGAAATCTTAGCCTAAAGGAAGACAGCAAACAGCCGTGAGGGAAATCCAGATGAGAGATGTGCATGAAAAGGCAATTCCTTATGTTGAGAATGAGTTGGTACTAATAGTACTCCTTCCCAGGCAAAAAGAACTCACACTGTATCGCTTAATTAAACACCAAGCTCGCGCCTGGAACATATCGTATCGCTGACCAAAACCGTCGTCCACACAATTGTATCCATACAAAGTCTCCTGAAATCAGAAAACACAAGGAATGCCTCAATTTAAATGCAATTTTGTCGGAAACGAAAACACACATGGAAGTGCTTAACCAAATAGTCGCATAATGCCCCTCCCCACGTTATTGGGCTTAATAACCTCGCTCATACTCACTAAAGCAGGGCTGCACCCAGGGGGGGTTCAAGGGGTCTAGACCCCCTTTTGGCCTTTTGGGATGACTAAATGGAACATTTTAGCTATTTTTATGGCAAAAACAGCTATTTTTAAAAAAATTTCGCGCCTTCGGCGCGATAATTTAGAAATTAACGTCCAATGTACTGTTTTTGGGCAAAAATGCAAAAAATTTTCAAGTTCTGGGGGGCTCCGCCCCCACACCACCCTTTGCATTTTACCTTGGACCCCCCCTTTTCAAAATCCTGGGTGCGGGCCTGCACTAAAGGTATCCAGAATTTGAAAATAAAGGTTAAAAAGGTTAACAAAGCAAATTCACAATCCGACTGCCGGAATTTTCTGTCCCACAATCATTATTTTCCATGTTTGTAGAAGAGTTGTGTCGTTAAGAAACTTTCCGGGTTGGGCCCGGATTTTCTAGCACTAACAGGCCGGGCAAAGAAGGCCCGATTCAAGGACCTGGCCCGAAAGACAACAAGCCGGGTAAGGTCCGGCTTTTGGAAGAGCAGGCCGGGCCCGGCTTGTCGTCTAACGAGCCAGGCCGTTGAATTTCCCGCTGTAGGTCTGCTTTAAGGTCGTGCTCCCCTTACGTTCAGATGTAGTTGCAGAAAGTGCAATTGTTGCCCGATTCCATTCAAATTTTTAGAAAACACATCGGAAATGATAATACACGTCCTGTGAAAACGCCAGCTTCATAACATTCATGTCCAGTGAGAAACAAAAATTTAACGTTCTAGAACTATATATAGAAAATTATGCCAAGCGGCTACAATCATTTTAAAGCTTATTATGTGCTCTACAACTTTCTTTTAGACATAAGTCTCTAGCTCTTATTGTTTTTGAGCAGTGAATTTTTTGAAAAATTTTTGCTCAAAAATTGTTTATTTTTGACACGATCTTGCTGAAACCAGGTTTTTTTGAAATTGAAATTTTCTCTGAAATCAATGATAATGTACAGTAATCAGATTAGTATATTACTCAATGTATACGTAATGTTTTGTGTATAAGTACAGCACTGTGTGTAATCAATTATGTGTAACCACACGTGTGAATGGAAGACCACAGGGCAGAAACGCTTTTCTTCAACTTTAACGGGGGAACCAAAAGCCCAAAAGCTGCAATAGGTGAAGGGTACGCCACTGATGACGCCCGCCCTCGCCTATATCAGTTTGGCAGAGTGGTCAGCAAATGATTGCACGTAACCGGTATGAGTGTATATATATGTTCTGCAATGCATGAAACCTGTCAGTTAGCACATATAATTAGTTTTTCAGATAGACATTACGATTGTACGTTTTCCAGTGATTGATTCTACAACCTTCTAAACTGTATTCGTAAAACGGTATACTTAGTCTTTTAGGTAATGGTAGGCAAATCAGTTACTAACTTCTCTATTTGTCTAACTGGAGCCAGTGTACTCCACAAGGGTAGACAAGTATATATTCAACTTAAAGAGCTTCAAAAGAGGCACAAACTAGGTTACATAATTAGAGCCCTGTACACTGAATGAGCATACAGTTCTGGCCGAATAACTGATTTTCTCAAATTGCGGCCAAATTTTTTTGACCAAAGATTACTCCACAACCAATAGTTGGATTTCAAAGATATATTCAACACAGTAGTGTTGTTTCAGCAGCTGAAACGAAACTGAAACCTAGTTTCAGCTTGTACATGTTTCAGTTTCAGTTGCTGAAACTGAAACTGAAACTGAAACCATGACAGACTTGGAGCTGAAACTGAAACTGAAACGTAGTCGAAGTGAGAGCTGAAACTGAAACTAAAACTGAAACTGAAATTAAAATAACTTTTGAGCTGAAACTGAAACTAAAGTCTGACCAAAAAATGTAGAAAGCGAAATTGTTTGCTTTATATCTCGTAAACGCTTCAAGATAACTGCCATAAATTATATATTTTCTGAACCGGAATGATGAGATCTTTCTTTTCGTGAAAAAAGTTTTTTGAAATTTCCCGTGCGATTTCAAAGGGTGCCGCTTTTATATGTCCAGAAGGATTGGTAAATGCTACAACCACGATTTTTTCAGGAAAATTTTCCCCTTGTCCGAATGTCCTACACACCAAATTTCGGCTTTTTTGGTTGAAAATTGCGTGAGTTATTCCATTTTTAGATTTTCAAAATCCTTTGATCTTTGCCGCTTTTTCGACTTTGACTGGTTGTTACTCGCCACTCGCTCAACGAAAAAAATTTTTTGATTGGATTTTCAGGACCGCCTGGGTGTCCGCTTTCATCTGATATACGTGGTATTTCAAAATTTGAAAGTCGATTTTTTCGAAAAATACCACTTTTTGACCCAAAATTTCGGCAAAGCGAATCCACCAAAAGTGAATAAAAATAACATAATCATAAAGTTCAATCTGAGCTGAATCCAACGATATAAAGTTTTCGTGGCTACGACTTATATTGCGCCAGCAATGAATTTTTAAACATTTCCCTTATTTCAAGCTGGTTTTTGGCTTCCTTTGATGTTGCCGCCTAGATTTACCTGAACCAGCGTAAACTAGCAAAACCAGCTTGAAATAAGGGAAATGTTTAAAAATTCATGCTGGCGCAATATAAGTCGTAGCCACGAAAACTTTATATCGTTGGATTCAGCTCATAATGAACTTTATGATTATGTTATTTTATTTCACTTTTGGTGGATTCGCTTTGCCGAAATTTTGGGTCAAAAAGTGGTATTTTTCGAAAAAATCAACTTTCAAATTTTGAAATACCACGTATATCAGATGAAAGCGGACACCCAGGCGGTCCTGAAAATCCAATCAAAAAATTTTTTTCGTTGAGCGAGTGGCGAGTAACAACCAGTCAAAGTCGAAAAAGCGGCAAAGATCAAAGGATTTTGAAAATCTAAAAAATGGAATAACTCACGCAATTTTCAACCAAAAAAGCCGAAATTTGGTGTGTAGGACATTCGGACAAGGGGAAAATTTTCCTGAAAAAATCGTGGTTGTAGCATTTACCAATCCTTCTGGACATATAAAAGCGGCACCCTTTGAAATCGCACGGGAAATTTCAAAAAACTTTTTTCACGAAAAGAAAGATCTCATCATTCCGGTTCAGAAAATATATAATTTATGGCAGTTATCTTGAAGCGTTTACGAGATATAAAGCAAACAATTTCGCTTTCTACATTTTTTGGTCAGACTTTAGAACAATTTTGGAGCTGAAACTGAAACTGAAACAGTTTCAGCTCCACACTAAGACTGAAACTAGTTTCAGCTCTCGCTGAAGCTGAAACTAGTTTAAGCTCTCGCTGAAGCTGAAACTAAAGTCTGACCAAAAATTCTTGGAACCGAACTGTGAGCGCTTGTCCTGAGTTAACCTTTGAAGTTAGTCTATATAAAGTATATATTTCAAGAAACCTCAGGAGGAGGAGAATCCGGTAGGACCATCATATCCGGTCTATATCCGGTTACCGGATGCCAAATCTATAAAAACGCTTCAGATTCGGAAAGAGAATTCTAATCAATTCATACTCTAGCATATTGGTGCTTGGCCCAAGACATCTCCGAAAATCCGGTCACATCCGGTCTATGTCCGGTAACCGGATGTCTAGGTCACAAAAACTGTACAGCAAGATGGGTAGGTCGTACAGTTTCGCTGATCGAATTTTTAGATTCAGCGGGTCGAAATTAGTCTATATACGAAGTTTTGTCCAATTTGGACCAAAAATGCGTGATTTAGGGTCGTATCCGGTGCGAAAAAAACCGGAAAAATCGGTTTTCCGGTCTGGTGCTCGGAATCGCGGATAAAAAATGTTAGTTTTTGGCACAATGAATATTTGGCAGGCTACTTTTTATTTACCGGTGTCAAACTAATCGAATATCCGGTCGATTTCCGGTTCTGAGCTTTGAAATTTGAGATTTCATGGGCTATTATCTCAGTATCCGGTTGGTTCGGAAGTCAAATTATTTCATTAAAACGACATTTTGTCTATCCCTAACAAGAATCAACCTCAAATTACTTCATATCTGCTGTAATTCTTGAATGATAGCGTTTTAAAAATGGTTCAAAAATAAGTTATACTGCGTGCGACAAAGCTAAGCGTATGGGACCAAATCGCATATCCGGTTTAACAATTACACAAAACAAGCAAAATCAGCACGTTTTTAAAACGCTATCATTCAAAACTTACAGCAGATAAGAAGTAATTTGAGGTTGATTCTTGTTAGGGATAGACAAAATGTCGTTTTAATGAAATAATTTGACTTCCGGACCAACCGGATACTGAGATAATAGCCCATGAAATCTCAAATTTCAAAGCTCAGAACCGGAAATCGACCGGATATTCGATTACTTTGACACCGGTAAAATAAAAGTAGCCTGCCAAATATTCATTGTGCCAAAAACTAACATTTTTCATCCGCGATTCCGAGCACCAGACCGGAAAAACCGATTTTTTCCGGTTTTTTTTCGCACCGGATACGACCATAAATCACGCATTTTGGTCCAAATTGGACAAAACTTCGTATATAGACTAATTTCGACCCGCTGAATCTAAAAATTCAATCAGCGAAACTGTACGACCTACCCATCTTGCTGTACAGTTTTTGTGACCTAGACATCCGGTTACCGAACATAGACCGGATGTGACTGGATTTTCGGAGATGTCTTGGGCCAAGGACCAATATGCTAGAGTATGAATTGATTAGAATTCTCTTTCCGAATCCGAAGCGTTTTTATCGATTTGGCATCCGGTAACTGGATATAGACCGGATAAGATGGTTTTTACCGGATTCTCCTCCTCCTGAGGTTTCTTGAAATATATACTTTATATAGACTAACTTCAAAGGTTAACTCAGGACAAGCGCTCACAGTTCGGTTCCAAGAATTTTTGGTCAGACTTTAGTTTCAGCTCTAGCGTATGCATGTTTAGCATAGACGAGTGTTTCAAAAACTGGGTCCCGTTCCAAGCATGTAAAATTCCAGCCTTATATATAAATATAAACGTGTGACTGGTGCTTTTACTGCTAAAATTGTATAGAATTACCAAGTAAGTAATGCTACACTAAAACGTTTGTATAATCTTAATACTACATTAAAATGTTAAGATTCTTGTACTGTATGGCAACGTTTATTTGTCAAAACAGACAAAAATGTCTAATGAGATTATGTGCAACTCAGAGTTGGAAGTGGGTAGCGGGTACCCGCTGGTACCTGTGGGTAATAGAAATTTTGCTACCCGCAGGCTACCCGCGCGGGTATTTGCGGGTATCTCTTGTTGATATATTCACTAAAATTCTAACACTTTTCCGTAAAGTGTTCAGAAAAAACAACAGAATTCATGTTGGTGATTTCAAAAATGTAATTTGATTTGTAATTAATGTTGGTAATTTTGGCTGGATGCCCTTCTCCACGACTACTAATTTCAGCGCACGCCGCACATGGACCCTTGATTAAACTTGTTCTATTTGGTTATATCCAGAAACGTAATCACAAGCTATGTTATGTTGCTAGATCCTACAGCATGTATATGCTGTACATTGATCGAGATCTCTACGTGCATTTCTTGCTTTCAGTAAGCAAACAACTCTGCAACCTTTTAAAAATTGTTCGAAACTGGGAATGCTTGCTCAAGAAAATTTTCAAACTAATATTATTCTAGAAAAGTCCTGACTCATAATGACTATATGGCTATCCGTGGGTTGTAACAGACACAAAACTTTTAGTCGGACAACTTGTAATTTTTTCTTTTCTGGCTTCGCCGGATATTTTTACTGGAGCATCGCTGTGTTTTGCTAAAAATCGCCCAAGGAAGGTTGTTTTTACTAAAAATCGCTGTATTTTTAAATTTTGCAAAAATTGGTGAAAATAAGCAAATTTAGCTTAAAAACTGCGTTCTGACAAAAATTGCTTCCACAATTACACACACTACTACAAGGGTCAGTTAAGTTTTACTTTGACCTCTCGTCCTGGCATGTTTACGTCATATTAATCTTACCGCCGCTTCCGATAACTGTATGTGCTTTTGTGGAACTTTGGACAGTCTATCCTAACTCCTTTGTCGCTGTTCAGTTTGTTGGTATGTAGTCATCTGTTGTCATCTGCCGTTGTGGAATTATAACGTCGCCAAAAGTTAACCGGGTCTCTGCCTTCTACCAGGCTAAATGCGTTTTCGAAACAGTGAACAATGCATAATTTTCAGCAAATTACAAACCTTGATCATGATCATATTTCAAAACCTTGAGATTTAAATAGACTAGTCCTTACTACTTTAGCGTTGTAACGTGGGCCTTTTTTGAGACTACATGAGCGCAACATCAATTTCTCATAGAGATGCACCGGGCCGGGTCCCAGCCCGGGGCCTCAAAATTGTGGGTCCAAATAGGAGAGAATTTTCTGATAATTTCAAGTATATAGCGACAAAATTACTAGTGTTGTTTTCATTCAAATCGATGACTGATATAATAACGAGCGATCTCTACCAATTAAAACTTAATTTTGTTTTTTATAATTGCAAAGTTTTGGCGAAAAATTGCCAAAAAATTACAAAATTTTGGTCCCCGTCGGCATCGAGGCTGAACCACAGAGACTGACATTGGGAGCCAAGTCCAGGTGCATCTCTAATTAAACGTATCAGTTAGTTTAAATTTTTAAACTTTTCGAAAACGTTTTGGTACATTTTGGACAAACTTCGTCAATTTGGATTAATTTCCATATTTCAGCAACACATCTCAATACACTATTAGGTAAAGTAGTTTGGAAGCTTTAAGGTGGTGGTATCCTTTTGTGCAGTGCTTTTGTGGTGATTTTTTGAAACGCTATGACTTTCGCAGTTTTGGGAGTTGCAAAGAGCTTTATACATCGTTTTAAAGCTTATTATCTGTACATTCACTTGAGCTTACAGAACTGGCAAAATTAGCAAAAAAATAGCAGAAATTTTCTGACAAGCTGACATCTAACAGGATGAATATAGACCAAAAGTTTTTGAACATCGATTTCTCAAAACTGAAGAATCGGCCAAAAGTTCTTTCTGTGTCACGATATGAAGGACATATGGGCCGAGGGACGTTTTTTTGGATTTGGCTCAGCAGGTCTTAACGTTCGAGAAAATCGGCCAAATGCACAGTAACACGAAATTTCGCAACTTCGCATTGAGTTTTCTTGCTACTCAATATGTTTTAGCCCAAACCAAGAAAAACGTCCCTCCGTAGAAGTGCGAATTTCGATTCTGCCGAAAATCTCCGGAATCCGTCGAGTAGTTTTTGAGAAATCGATGTTCGAAACAAAATAATCGCAGTTTTGCCAAAAATGGTTTTTCGGCTAAATCTCTAGCTGGAAGCAATAAAGTCCGGCTAATAGGCATTCATAAAATGTGCATTTGGACGATGTATCGATTGAGTATAACTAAGCCAATTTTGTCCTTAACCTGTGGCAGTAATTTTGAAAACACTGATTTCCTCGAAAATGGCCATTTTTTGACCCTAAAAACAGTTTTTTGCTTATGCTGACTTAACCACTGGAGATAGCTCAAAGGTTGTAAAAGCAAAAATGTTCATTTTCGAGTCCTCTTTCCAGCCATACTAACCAATCCCGTGTCTTGTCTACCTACTGGGAGCTTAAGGCCAAAAACCAAAACTTTCTTATCTTTTGGCCTAAGAATACGGAATGGTCCTAAAATGTTAAAGAGCACGGAAATAGGTCATTTCTTAAGTTTTAGCCCTTTGCGTAAAGGATTAAAGCCGTAGGAGTCAAAAATATATACCCGAAAGGAAACCAGCACCTTAAATCAAAGCTTGTTTTTAATTATTAATTAATTATTGACATTTTTTAATAAATTTAACAACATAGTAATCGTATGCCAGTCGATAAATTTTGCGGGTATCTTGCGGGTATCAGTTGGCTGCGGGCCGCGGGGCGGGGCGGGTACCAGCGTGCGGGTAGCGGGGCGGGGTGGGGCGGGCCGCCAAAATGGTACCCGCTTCCAAATCTGGTGCAACTTCAGAATTAGGAACGGTAGCAATTAATTTGATTAGCAGAACGTAAAGATAACATATATAGAGGGTAACAAAAGCTGAAACTAATTTTAGTCAGACCTGAAACTGAAAACTATAAAAGACTTGGGGCTGAAACTGAAACTAAAGCTGAAACTAATTTTAGTCGGAGCTGAAACTGAAACTAAAGCTGAAACTCATTTTAGTCAGAGCTGAAACGGAAACTGAAACTGAAACTGAAACTAGAACGAATTTTGAGCTGAAACTGAAACTGAAACCTGTCTGAAAGTGGAGCTGAAACTGAAACTGAAACTGAAACTAAACAGGCCAGCGTAAACATCACTACAACACAGTATGCTTGGACAATTTGCCCGGAATGGTTTTTATTATTCTCTTTATCAGCCTCCAATCAAGAGCAATGATTTTTCAAAGTTGGATAAAATGCCAAATTTTCCGAAAATGCTCAATTTCTGTATACTGAAACGATACTTTGACAAAATCAAAAAACCGTCCCTGGCAAATTATCTCAGAATCACATTGGATACGGCCATTTTCTTGTTGCGTAACAATTTTTCAGAAAAAATTTTGGTCAAAAATTGTGGCTACGTTTGGTAAGTTTGCAACCAATACAAACTAGGTAGACACGTTTCAATGATACCAATCGGCGCAGAACTGGGCTTATTCTAGGCATTTGGGGGGGGCCAAAAGTCCGAGGGGCAAGGAAATTTGGGGGGGCGAAAATGTTTCAAAAATATGCTAAAAATAGCGCTATTTTTCTGGCATTTACTGTAAAAGTTGATTTTTATTGCAAAAATAAGCAGATTTTGTGTTAAAAAAGGCAAAGAATGAGTTAAAATCTCCGGCGAGGCCGGAAAAGTTTTGAAAATTTGGCCTTCTGAGCAATTTTTTCAGGGCAAAATTTGGTACCAAAAGGGGCTGTTGAAAACCGTCCTGAGCCTCCTGAAGCCCCCGAACATTTGTGCCACAGTCCCTCCCCACTCCCCAGGCCCCCCAGGACAGAACTTTATCCCCAAGTTGCGAAGCCCCCCGGACATTTACATCACGGTCCCGCCCAGCCTCCCAATCAATAACTTTGTCCCCGACCTTCGCATTTCCTGAAATTTTGCGGCGCAGAAGGGACAGGATCCGTCTGATGAAGAGTGGGAGAACCACACGAAACCGGTAACGGAAGAAAGGTGAACATTGTTTTGGGTATAATAATTGGAGGATTTACCTCCGGAAGGGGCTCCACGGTTGTCGTCGTTACCAACCCCACGAAACAGGTGACGGAAGAAAGGTGAACATTGTTTTGGGTATTCACGTTTTGGACTGATATTTTATTGATTCCTTTGTATCCCTTGTGGATCCGTGAATTAGCGGCTGTTCTATTGATTATCTTTGCAGAAACCTACCAGTTTAAAGAAATATTCCGCATGAATATAAATATCTTCATCCAGACAGCGAATGAAGACATCGTTTACTGCAGTTTCTTGTTGGACATGATTACCCTTAGGCAAACGGGGTGTGGGTATTCTAAGGACGCAGGGATGACACAGGATCGGCTCAGGCAGATCTGGCTCGTGATCCATCAAAACTAAAATTAAAAGAAATAAAAAAACTAATGCTCACAAATGTCATTATCTCAGACTTTAAAATTTACCGTTGCAAAGTCTATAATATGAAATTGCTAAACTGCTAACGCAGTCTGGAAAGGTGTGCTATCGGTTTTATGCCAAAGGCTCTTGTATAAGCAGCACCTTCACCTTGCTTCTAGCAGAGTGTAGGCGGACAAGGATGGTCGTTTCTAGAAATGCACAAGTAATTTTGTTCGTTTTTAAAAATTCTAGAAAACCATCCCTACTGAATTCTAGAAATAAGCAAAATCTTTCGAGATATGTGAAGGTATGTGCCGTGCTCATTCCTAGAAATGATTAAATCCACATAATCCGAGTTCTATAAATCGGCAAAAGTATTCTATAGACTTGCAATATTACCATTATTACCTCATCTCTATAGCTGACTATGCAAACGTGATAACATGACGTATGCCTGAGATGGAATGAAAAGGATTACTAGTTTAACGGAGGCAACTTTTCATCTGACTAACAACTTCGATCAGAATCTTAGTTCAATTATCTTCATCACAGATCAGTGTATTTTGGTCGCGGACAAGTGGACCACAGTGCATTTTAAAAATAGTTTGTGCAATATTGAAGAAGTCAGAGCATTTTAAAAAGAGCACCGACTTATGGGGGTTCTTGTGTGCCTGGGCTTATTCTAGGGAATTTTTCTTGGGGGCCAGGGCGGATCCAAGGGGGGGGGGGAAAGTAGGAAAAATTAAGGAGAAAAATGGGGGAAGAGGTAAAAAACCAAAAACTTAAAAAGCATCCGATTCTTCGGAAAAATTACTGTTTTGACTAAACACGTGTTGTATTTTAAAAATTTCTCATTTCTTCAAAAAATTAAAAGAATTAAAGATCGGAAGACCGATTTTATTGCAAAAACAAAAAATGTCTTCAACTTCTGGAGGGGCCCACCCCCAGGCCCCCCGGTGAAAACATTTTGCCGCCCCCCGCCCCCGACGCCAAATCCCTGGTCCGCCAGTGGGGGGGGAGGGCTCTTTGAGGGGGCCCTCGCGGGGCCAGTCATTTTGGGGGCCCGGCGAAAATTTTTCAAAACTTTTCTAAAAACATAATAAACATTACGTTATTTAAAAGTAATCGCCAAAAATAAGCGGATTTAGTGCTTAAATAGGCATAAATCTAAAAATCTCCGACGGCTAGCAAAAGGGCACCCACTTTGGGGGGGCCGATTTTAGAGGGAAGAGTGTGTATGCCTCCCCAGTAGAATAAGCCTAGTGTGCCCCCCCTCCCGAATTGATAAACGATATCCTGGAAACTTATCTACAGCATCTTTAACATAGTATTCAAAGCTTTTTGACCTTTCAATTTTTGAAAAGTATCAAAACAGTTGACACTGTATAAGTTAAAAATTAATCAGGGGCACATGGAAGGAAAAGTCAAACTTGACAATTGTACTACAATGGCAAACACTGATTTTTCTTAAACAGAACATGTTCAAAATTACGGTTCTTTGTTTTTTACTGGTTTTCGCACACTTTTTCTTAGAAAAACACACTTAAAAACTCACCGAAGTTTTGAGATTTAAAAGCAAAATTTTAGTAATTTCTTTAAAAGTTTGAATTATGGAAGACTATTTCCAGAAAAAATTTTAGGCGCACTTGTCTTTTCGTTAACTCTTTCAAAGCTTTGACGTCGTATGTTTGTACTTAACGTGTCCTTTTTCTTTCGTAATCCTCTAGTATAACACTATTATTGAACTTATGTATACATATATATATATATATATATACAAGAAAGTAAAATGCTCCTCCGGAGCATGGAAAAGTAATATGGGTGGATGGGGTGAGGTTGCGAAATCAAGAGAGGACTAGCTTTGAAAATGCTTAATATGGGGCTAGGTTCTAAAAGAAAGGAGGACTAGGTTGTGGGCGAACTAATATGGGCACAGCGTCGCCGAACAACCCATATTCGCGGGCTGTAAATATTATACATTCACCTATATCAATTTCTGGACTTTAAATTACAGCTCCAGATTCTAAATTAGATGATAATCTATATCCGCCTATTCGTACTTCCATGTATTATATAGTCAGACACAGACTTTTCCTTCGAGAAAGTCTAAGCCTACCTACTGTTCATTTTATGCATTTATACAGCATATTTAAAGAACAAGTAACAAAAATGCTCCGCACAAAAGAGGATAATATGTGTGTGTTGGCTGTATCGTATATATATATCCTTTAAATGTCCTTTAAATATATAATAAATATAAATAGGTATATATATCCTTTAAATTCCGGTTGAAGAAGTAAAGACAAAAGTTTCATGGGCACGTGACTTTATTTGGCACAGCAAATATTGGTGGACGGTTCCATGTCAAAAGTTGCTCAGCTCACTTAGGGCTTTCATTTGATACCAAATTTGACCACTTTTGAAAAATTTTATTTTTGACCCAAAATCGCCTAAGTCCCCACCCCACCCCACCACAGCACCCTACAGCCACTTTGAGCATGCAGTTCTATGACAAAAGTTGCTCAGCTCGCTTAGGGCTTTCATTTGGTACCAAATTTGACCACTTTTGAAAACTTTCATTTTTGACCGAAAATCGCCAAGTCCCCACCCCACCCCACCACAGCACTCTACAGCTACTTTGAGCATGCAGTTCTATGACAGAAGTTGCTCAGCTCGCTTAGGGCTTTCATTTGGTACCAAATATGACCACTTTTGAAAACTTTCATTTTTCACCGAAAATCGCCTAAGTCCCCACCCCACCCCACCACAGCACTCTACAGCCACTTTGAGCATGCGGTTCTATGACAAAAGTTGCTCAGCTCGCTTAGGGCTTTCATTTGGTACCAAATTTGACCACTTTTGAAAACTTTCATTTTTGACCGAAAATCGCCTAAGTCCCCACCCTACCCCACCACAGCACTCTACAGCCACTTTGAGCATGCGGTTCTATGACAAAAGTTGCTCAGCTCGCTTAGGGCTTTCATTTGGTACCAAATTTGACCACTTTTGAAAACTTTCATTTTTGACCGAAAATCGCCTAAGTCCCCACCCTACCCCACCACAGCACTCTACAGCCACTTTGAGCATGCGGTTCTATGACAAAAGTTGCTCAGCTCGCTTAGGGCTTTCATTTGGTACCAAATTTGACCACTTTTGAAAAATTTTATTTTCGACCACTTGACCCCCCACCCGACTGACCCTTCAAACGGCAAAGTGGAACCAGCCCAGCAAGATGGATGAGTCCTACGGCAAAAAGGACACCGGGAATGAGCTGGGCGCACCAGAAAACCCCTATAGACAAAGTTTTGAGAGGCCAGGTAAAGCCTACTACGGTTTCCGACTTGACCCTCCCGACGGCAAAGTGGAACCAGCCCAGCAAGATGGGTGGGTCTGACGGTAAAACTGACTGCGGGAATCGATTCTCCGTGCCTGAAAACCATTGTATGGAGGATTTGAGCGTTCAAAGTTAAATAGATAGCGAGCAATTTCGATTTTTCATTTTTCGAATTTTCGCCATCTTTGACGGGCCACTGTGGTCGCTAGGGAAGTGATAGGGAAACGCAACCTGGACCGTTAGTTAGTTCAATATATGTAATTTCTGAATATAAAAAGAAATCAGCTCCAGCTCGTAACGTTCGACCTGAGCGACGACCACAAAAATGGTCACTTTTCGCTATGAGCCGACTTTGCGGCGCCACTGCGGCGCTGTGGCGCAGCTGCGGCGCAAAAAAAGTTGTGATTCTTAAATTCTTTAGAGGGTGCTACTAGACCCCATAGCCCTTTAGGTTGGCCAACCGCTGCAGATCACGTGAAAGCGGCGAACATTATGTACAATACAACCATCAAATAGGAGAAACCGGAAAGAAAACATCGCCGCCATAACCGGTCCGGGGCGCAACTTTATAACGGTAAGTGATACGGGGCTGAAACTTCACAGACATACTAAACTCGATGTGCTCTACAATTTGCGCATGAAATCTGCGCAGGATCTGCGCAGGATTTTGCGCAGCTTCTGCGCAGCTTATTTTACACTGTCTCCAGCCACTTTTCACACATATTATAGGGGTCACTGCCGCGACCCCTATGATAATTTTATAGCGGTTGTCCTTGACTGCAACCCTGCCGGATTGAACCAATAGTTTTACCGCTACGTCCCTATGTTTCTGTCCGATACTTGTCATAGTCCAACTAAATTTAAGGTATATAGCTAGCCTAAAACTGCCCAGGCAAACAACTATATACTATATCTCGCAGATTACCTATTCAACATTTTTAATTTAGTGTTGACCGTTCTATATGTATATATGTGACAAACGCTGAAGCGAAGCGTGCAAGCCCGCGAATATGGGTTGTTCGGCGACGCTGTGCCCATATTAGTTCGCCCACAACCTAGTCCTCCTTTCTTTTAGAACCTAGCCCCATATTAAGCATTTTCAAAGCTAGTCCTCTCTTGATTTCGCAACCTCACCCCATCCACCCATATTACTTTTCCATGCTCCGGAGGAGCATTTTACTTTCTTGTCCTCTTAGCACTTTAAAGATTCTCTCACAATATTCCAATGTTGTTAAACATTGGCCTTAAGATTAGCTCGTATGTCGAGGCCGAGGGAGAATTGGCAAGGGGAGGCCTTCATGAACGAACTTCCCCATCAAAAAAGTGGACTGGTATATACTTTTGGTACTAAATTTTGCAGTGATAGTTTAAATAGACGGCATAGCTTGATTTTCCGGCTTAATGATGGATGCGTTTGCAGTGAGATTAATGCGTTAACAAGGAGCCGAGCATCCCGCAGGGTACTTACAGTATACAGGACTATGGGGCCACTTTTCGTGAGGGTTTGCCAGTGGTCAGTAGGCAGTAGTGACCAGTGGTCACTTCCATTGGTTTCGGCAATATGCTCATTGAAACGAGCGTAGTCGATTTACTCGTATGCCCCCAACCAAAACGCCGAAAAACGCTGTTTTAGGAAATTTGACCAGTGGTCAATAGGGCCTGGGCTTATTCTAGTGGGGGGGGTGGGGGGCCCCCCCATAAACACCCTTCCCCCCCCAAAAAATCGTTCCTCCCCCCCCCAAAAATCGCCCCCCCCAAAAAAGTGGGTGCCCCTTTTGGTACCAACTTTTGCCCTGAAAAAATCGCTCAGAAGGCCATATTTTCAAAAATTTTCCGGCTTCGCCGGAGATTTTTACTCAATTTTTGCCCTTTTCAACACTAAATCTGCTTATTTTTGCTATGAAAATCAACTTTTATAGTATATGCCAGAAAATTAGCGCTATTTTTAGCATATTTTTCGAAAAATTTTCGCCCCCCCCCAAAAATTCCTTGCCCCCCGGACCTTGGGGGGGGGCCCCCCCCACCACGCCCCCCCCCCCCCAAGAAAAAATCCCTAGAATAAGCCCAGTAGGGCCCCACGCCCGTAGTGACCAGTGGTCACTTCCATCGGTTTCGGCAATATGCTCATTGAAACGAGCGTAGTCGATTTACTACATATGCCCCCAACCAAAACGCCGAAAAACGCCGTTTTAGGCCATTTGACCAGTGGTCAATAAGGCCCCAAGGCCGTAGTGACCAGTGGTCACTTCTATCGGTTTCGGCAATATGCTCATTGAAACGAGCGTAGTCGATTTACTACATATGCCCCCAACCAAAACGCCGAAAAACGCTGTTTTAGGCCATTTGACCAGCGGTCAATAGGGCCCCAAGGCCGTAGTGACCAGTGATCACTTCCATCGGTTTCGGCAATATGCTCATTGAAACGAGCGTAGTCGATTTACTACATATGCCAACAACCAAAACCCCGAAAAACGCTGTTTTAGGCCATTTGACCAGTGGTCAATAGGGCCCCAAGGCCATAGTGACCAGTGGCCACTTCCATCGGTTTCCGCAATATGCTCATTGAAACGAGCGTAGTCGATTTACTCGTATGCCCCCAACCAAAACGCCGAAAAACGCTGTTTTAGGCCATTTGACCAGTGGTCAATAGGGCCCCATGGCCGTAGTGACCAGTGGTCACTTCCATCGGTTTCGGCAATATGCTCATTGAAACGAGCGTAGTCGATTTACTACATATGCCAACAACCAAAACGCCGAAAAACGCTGTTTTAGGCCATGTGACCAGTGGTCAATTGGGCCCCAAGGCCGTAGTGACCAGTGGTCACTTCCATCGGTTTCGGCAATATGCTCATTGAAACGAGCGTAGTCGATTTACTATATATGCCCCTTACCAAAACTCCGAAAAATGCTGTTTATAATGAGTTTTCCCTACTTTGACCCTGGGCGAGGAACCACGGGAGCCATGCTGACCAGTGGTCACTTCGGGCGGTATTGGCAGTATGCTCATCGTTTTCAGCGACCCCGATTTACTATATATGGGTACCACCCCAAGGCCGAAAAACGCCATTTTAGTGACTTTTAGGCCATTTCTAGTTAAAGTGGGACTTTTTCGCCAAAACAGGTGAAAAAAAGCAAAGTTTGGGCCCATCTCCTGAAAGCTACAGAGCGAAATTAAAAAATCCCCCTCGTTACTTTGTGTGCATTGGCCGAAATATTCAAATAAAATAAACCAAACCGATCTAGCTGCTAGCCTGAGAAAAAAGTCCACCACAACCGAAGTGCCAAAATAGCTAAAGTCCGACTTTGGGGCCTTGGCACAGAGCCAAAATTGGCCATGTGCCAAAATGACCAAAAAAAGGTAGCATAGGGGGATACTGTCTACCAACATATAACAGTATTATTGGACCAAAATGCCC
Source organism: Trissonchulus latispiculum (assembly GCA_030248195.1). Classification (NCBI taxonomy): domain Eukaryota; kingdom Metazoa; phylum Nematoda; class Enoplea; order Enoplida; family Ironidae; genus Trissonchulus; species Trissonchulus latispiculum. Next base: position 114,443 of record JASAND010005209.1, read on the forward strand.
ACAACGTTCCAACACTTCGCTAGAAGATGCACTTCCGAAAAGCGTTATTCACCTAGAAAAAAAAGCAAACGCAAACTAACTGCTGCCAAGTGCAAAAATTTGAAGTTTCGAATTCGAACCAAAAGTATGGTGATACTTGTAGTACTACTCGAGTACTTTACGATGGTAACATTTTTACCCCTCCCGAACCTCTAATTAGCTGGCTCCAGGCCAACACGGTCTCCAGGGGGCCGCGCAGACGCCTTTACACCCATTATGTAGGGGCGCTATCGCGCCCCTAAATAATTAGTTTACTTTAAGATGCATATAAATCTCTAGCACCGTTTCAAAAGAAAATATGGTTTATACAAAACTAAAAGGTTGAACTGTTTCCATTGTGGTTTTTACCGATTTTTAAAAAATTTTCAGCTCCTGGGGCATGGTTTTTTTGCGTCAGGGGCTGCGTCATGGCGCAAATTTTTTTCGCGTAACGCAAATGAAATTAGCCCTGATGCAAGCCTGGCGCAGCTGGATTTGAACTTCAACTAGAGGCAAAATTGTGCAAACTTGCTGGAAAAATTGTGTTTCAAGCGTGATATTTCTAAAAATTTTCTGCTGGGGGCTGCGCCCCCAGACCCTCTCATGTCTGCCTTCTTACTTGTTGCTGAGTGCTAAGATAACTGACAAACTAATATTTTATTTAATGTATTTAAGGGCGCATGTAGCAGCAGCAACAGCTTGCAAGTCTTGCAGATGTAGCCCTTAAAAATATTTTAATATACATTCGATATTTCAATAACCGGCTATACTTAATACCACATCAACTGGTCGCGAAAATGCTCTAAATTAATTCCTGGGAGAGTCTTAATTGCAAAAATTCTTCAACTTCTGGGGGGGTCCGCCCCCCAGACCCCCCGCGTTGGTTCTTTCTCTAGATCCTAATGTTTCACATATTAAAGTCGGCTTTACAGATGCAAAATTTGAAAAACAGGTGGAAAATGTGTTTAATGGTGTGTATTGATGGTTAAATAATTAAATATTGGTTACACATTAAAATAATGTTTAAAATACTTATTAAATTGTTTAAAAATTAATTTTATTTTTGACGCAGTGACCCCAGTTCCTGACGCAATAAAATTTCTCCTGACGCAGCATTGGCGCAAATCGTGAAACCAAAAAAAACCCTGTCCTGGGGGCTCCGCCCCACAGACTCCCCATTGCAAATAAAATTTTTCTTCGTTTTAATACGGTTCTATATTATAGTTTCACTTCTTCCAAATCGATAATACACGTCAGCATCTATTGGCTTTCATCGCTAGAACGACAAAAACCAACTAGGAATAAGCCATACGCAGTAAAAACAGCCGTACAAATGCATTTAAAACGCGAAAAATCAATTTCTAGAAAAAACACACATTTTCTTAGAAAAACACTTTTTCTTAGAAAACACACTGAAAAGCACAGGTCCGAATTTGAAAAAACCCTGTTCAAAATTAAAAGTCAAAAAATTAAAAAAGAAACCCCACCGAAAAGCACAGGTCTGAATTTGAAAAAACCCAGTTCAAAATTAAAAGTCCAAAATTAAAAAATTATTACGACTAGGATCCATGCCGCTGTCAGAGGAAATCTCCCGACATTTCACATCCAAATCTCTGGTCTCTTCCAAAGTAAATCGATCCAATTCGTCGCAGACATAGTTTATCCGAGGTCCGATCATCTTTCGCAACAGCGAATCGCGTTTGGACACAATTTTAATAAATTTCTGTAAAAGAAATGTCTACTGTAAAAAAAGGCAAATACAAATTGTACGACAGCTCCAAGCAAACACTAAATTCCTTGGGCAATTTGCAACTGAAGTTGCATGGTTTCCTGATGATGGCTTCTTTTTGTGCAGTCTTCCTTGAAAAGCTCAAAGGAGAGTACCCATTATTTTAAAACTTATAACGAGTATACATTCACATCATGAATGTATACATTCAACTAGCAAAACAGTTTACTTTTTGATATAGTATATGCCAGCTATGTAAGGACGGTCGGTCAGTCGGTCTTTGAGGTAGTGGTATCCTTTTTGTGCAGTGCTTTTATGGTGATTTTTGAAACGCTATAACTTTCGCAATTCTGGGAGTTGGAAAGAGCATTAGATATCTTTAGTTTTCTGGCATCTGAAGACGTTTTAGCTAAAACCAAAAACAATGTCCCTCCACAATCGTCTGAATTTTCATCCTACCAAATATTCATTGGGTAGTATCTGATAAACCGAGGTTCAAAATAAAATAAACGCAGTTTTGCCAAAATTGTTTTTCGGCCGAATCTCTAGCGTAAAGCAACGAACACCAGGGGCCAGTTTCATAAAAGTTGTCGAGTCCGCGAGTCGTCGAGTAGTCATTTACTCGGATTACATTATTTCTTTGGAATTAAAAACTAAACAGCAGTCACTGAAGTTTAATTTCTGGTCGGTGTAATTAGTAGGACAATGTAAAATAGTTCCACGGTAGAAATATTAAGCTTTTAAAATTTTCTAAAAATTTGTCGAGTAAAATTTTTACATTGAAAAGTTCTCGAGTCAAATTTGACTAGAGAACTCGACTCGAGAACTAACAGCTATTTTTCAACAGTACTCGCGGTTCAGGATCACAAGTCACCGACATTTCCAGCGTTAATCAGCTACTCGACTCGACGACTCGACAAAGTTTTATGAAACTGGCCCCAGATTACAGTCATTGATAAAATGTGCAACTAGACTATGTGTCGATTGAGTATAAATAAACCAACGTTGTCCGTATGATTTGGCAGTAATTTTGAAAAAACTGATTTTCTCGAAAGTGGCATTTTTGGACCCCCAAAATCGTTTTCTTTGGCTTTACTGGCTTAACCACAGAAAAGCCCAAATGTTGTAAATACAAAAATGTTCATTTCGATGCCCTATTTCCAGCCATAACAACCAATCCGGTGTATCACTTGTATATATATTGAGAGAATAATGGCAAAAACCAAACTCATATTTTTCACCAAAAAATGCAGGACTGGTCCCTGAATGCTAAGGTAAAAAGGTAAAGGTTTACCCCCGGAGATATCTCCGTCCTGCCACAGGACATGGGATGCAAGTGCTCATCCAGGAATTCTCAGCCGTAGAGTCAGGAGTGTCACCTCAATGATGACTGCATCCGAGGAAATGGGGGGCGACCCTTCTATACAGACTCACCCTCCCACCGTAGTGGCTGGGATAACTTTACTGGGGGGGGGGAGTCCCCTCCCCCACTTTTTGGGTTCGCCCCCAAACTTTTTTGGGTTTCCCCCGCCACGCACTATAAGGTGCCCAGAAAATGCCAAATTTTAAGGATTTTTGATGAAAATTTTCAAAACTTTTCCGGCTTGACCGGAATTTTTTGGTTTAAAATCGTCTATTTTGGTACTCTATATTAGGGGTGGAGATAAAATGGTCTAAAAATTCCAAAAATGGAGTAAAAACAGCCTGTTTTCTACACGTACTGCTATAATAACTATACTAGAAAGTGCTCAAAAATTAAGTTTGAGTACCAAATAGACGATTTTAAACCAAAAAATTCCGGCAAAGCCGGAAAATTTTTGAAAATTTTGACCAAAAATCCTTAAAATTTGGCATTTTCTGGGCACTTTATAGTGAGTGGGTGGAAACCCAAAACAGTAGGGGTGGGGCCGAGTGGGGGGGGGGGCGAACCAAACAAGTGGGGGACGGGACTCCCCCCCCGCCCCCCCCCCCCCAAGTAAAGTTATCCCAGCCACTACGGTGGGAGGGTGAGTCTGTATAGAAGGGTCGCCCCCCACTTCCGCGGATGCAGTCATCATTGAGGTGACACTCCAGAGCCAAGTTGACAGCGTTTCAAAATTTTTCAAAAACACCGTGTAGGTACGCAATAAGACTAGTTACGAACAGTAAGTTATAAAATATAAAAAAGAAAAACAAAGCAACCTTGCTACAGTATAGGATAAAAATCTTAGTAACAAGAAACCGGGAAGTTGGGGGGTTGCTAAAACAGAACTTTTCTGAAATTTGGAACACTTCGAAACAGAAGCTGACTAGTGGAAGCTTAAATTGGGTTGTGCAACCACGTGTACGTTTTGAACAACATGTGCACAACACATGCACATTGGAAACTTTGCCTTTGGCTGGCTGGACTTGATTTAAAATTATGACATTAAAAGTGGTTTTGGCCTACCAACATTAAGAATTCGTAAAAATGCTCATTATTTCAAACATTTCGCTAAAGAATGTATTTCCCAACAGCTAAATTTGCTATCTCCACGTCAAATCAAAACAAACTGTCAAGCAATAGTAATGCTATAAAATTAAATTACCGTTTCAAACTACAGTATGACAGGCTCGTAATACTGGTCGAATAGTTTACGTTGGCGACGTTTTGAAAGCCTCTCAGAACTATTTGGTAACACCAGGGGCCAATTTCTTAAAACTTAAAACTTGCAACTTGCATATGCAAGTTGCAACTTGCACATGCAAGTTACAAGTTAACTGTTTCATAAAACTGCAAGTGCTACTTGCGTACTTGCACTTAAACCGCAAGTTGCAAGTCCGCAAGTTGCAAGTTGCCGGACAACCCTTGCACTTTAAATCTGTTTCATAAAAATGGTCAGTACTTGCACTTGCAACTTGCACTTGCGGTGCAAGTAGTTGAGTTAAATTTTACTGAACGTTTTTTCGCAAGTGGTTTTTAATTTTGCCATGCATTATTTTTCGTAAGCATTGTATACTTTAAAGTGCTTACATACGCGTAATACTCATTGCGCTAATTGTTTTCTGCAATTAACATTAACTGACATGGCTTCAACTGCCCAATATTCCTATTTTTCCTATATTTTGCTGATTCGCCCTATTTTCTCCTATGTTAAGACAAACTGTTGTCAATTTTTCTTTGATAAAGACATTCTTTCTTTCTTTTCTTCTTGAATTACATTCGAGGTTAATTTTTCCCCATTAAAAATCGCCTATTAAAAATTTTCAGGCATATGAGAGATTATTATTATAAAACTTTTGTCATCATCTTGGCTACACCGATTGGAAATATTTTTGAGAAGGCACTGAGCAGTGTATGCTTTGCGTCGTTTTGCCAAGAATCCTTGTAACGCCGTTGTGTACAAGGAAAATTATTTAGGATACTAAGGCAGACAAATATATGTGTATAAGTTTTACAGAATTCACCTGTTTTAGTTCAGATTGGATATGAGCACGTTGCTGGACGATTTGAAATTTTAATGATGCTTTTAAAGTGCGCATCAGACTGGTTTTATCTGTGATAAATTGAATTGAATTATGATAAAAGTTGTCATATAATGGTTTTCGATATCTCGCCTTAGCTTTAGTCTTAGCCTTTCCAACATGAGCAAGACTATTAAGGATGTGCTCGCTCATGCATGCTCACTTTTCCAGCGACAGAAAAATTAACTTCAACAATAGCTTACAATTTTAAAGATTTTGATAAGTTTACGGAATACAGATTAACTTAAGTATAAATAAAGGTTTTGAAGGTTACCTACCGTAGGTGGAGTTAAAAATAGACCTCAGTTCAAGGTTACTCCGCACCAAACCCTTCACCATTTTATGGGTGTATGTTCCCATAACAATTAGTCATTTTTCGGCACCTCTAGCATGCACAACCCTGCATTCTTAATGCTTTAAAAAGGTTGTGCAAACTGTTAATTTAAACTAAATAATTTAAATTTAAACCTAACAGCAATTTAAAGCTAAATTTATTATATTTTCTGTTAGCATTTTTTCTGAAATTTGCACACGAACATTTCGCGCACTGTGCAGAAGAAAGCATGAGTGAGCTGCATGCTGCCGAGTTGGCGTTGGACACATTTTTCAATGACCGCGACCGCCCCGCACCCTCACCGACTGCGACCGCCAGCGACCGCGGCCGCAGTCAGCATAAAATTTATTTGACCGCAATGACCACCGTTTGAAAAGTTGACTTTGACCGAATTCCATCAAGTAAATGAGCAAAATTTAGATCCTAGTACAGAATTGGCGGGTGCTCCATTGGCAGAGACTAAATCTGAATGAAACTGGTGTATTTTTAGTTAAAAACTGCAAGTTTAAATGAAAAAGGTAAAAGCGGTAATAAACAGGTAAAAAACAAGACAATAAATTTTTTGAAAAATCAAACATCGCCAAAGTTTAAAAACTTCAATAGACAAAAGGGCTGTCAAGTATATATATTTATTATCAAGTATTAACTCAGAAATGCCAAATTTGAGAGCTTTTCCTTAAGTTTTCGAACATTCCCTCCCTGATATTCATTACAAAAATTAGTTTTGATTCATGCTCGTAAAATTAGATTAAGTAATACGGTTAAGACACCAAAACTCAGCGGAGATGGAAGTTATGAGTTTTACAATTGATAAAATTGCAATCTGCAGCCTTGCAAAACTTATTAAAATACCAATGCCAGCAGACTAATTCGAGAGCGAATTCTGTGACTCCTGTCTATCTATATACAGCTGCAGAAGAATCAGAGACAAAAGTTTTGGGAGCCAATGGAAAGCTTAAATTTCATTTTTTAAAATTCTTAGAATGACCGGAAATGTGTGCATCCCTGTGAAAAAATCTAAAGTAACACGCAGGAGTGTGAGTCTGCCAGATTTTAGAAATGAATAACTGACTTCTATTGGACCGACTTGGCCTGCCTGACCTGAGCAGCCGTCCTTTCTGACCTGTCCGGTTAATCGGGGTATACTGTTGACCTGTCCGGTTGTCCGGTTAGAGACCTGGGTAAACTCAAGTTTGGCTGGAGGAAGGGGGGAACCTTGTTTGGGACAGGAGAGGAATCCTCCCCAATCTCCAAATCTCGGTTATCTTTTGCCGACAGCCAAACCTAGTACCTACATGGAAATTCAAAAACTGAAAACAAGAATTTAAAAAATTTATAGAGTTCCAGCAATTTCAAGAAGTGTTTTTAATTTTGGAATAATGTTATGCTTATTAAATCCAAAGTCTTAACACTTTGGTTGGGATGGATTAGGTGAAGAAATAAAAAAATAGAATAATAGAAAAATAGGTGTAATTAATGCCAGTAACAGCAAATAATATAATGATTGTTTAAACACATGCCACGAAATAAAACTAGCACTTGAATTAAAAAATTAACACAACGGGCTACTTGCAACTTGCACTTCGACTTGCACTTGCACTTGCATTGCAAGTTCCGCAAGTTGACTTGCAAACTGACCAAAAAATGTCAAGTTCGCTGAAAATTTTTATAAAACACTGGCAACTTGAACTTGCAGTTCAAGTGCAAGTGCAAGTGCAAGTTGCAAGTTTTTTTATGAAATTGGCCCCAGGTCATCGTAGTGATCAAAGGGCCAAATAAATCCAAATACCAAAGTAGCCAACAGATTTCATTACCGAATGCTACCCAAGATTTAACCAAATCGATAAAAAATAGATCAAAATGTACCCATCTAATAGAGTCACACAATTAAATCAATAGTTTAAATCAGACTCAAAAAATATAAAGCAAACAAGAAAATAGCTGAGTTTTCAAAAAAATTTTCAAAAATGTCCCGTGTTCTAAATAAGAAACCTTCAAGAGCATACCGTAAAGAGATCTGACTCTCTGCCTCCAACATTCTGAACAGTTTTGATAACATTTAGTGTCATTGAGATCAGTTCACTTTTCCAGGCTTCCGTTGTGTCACTGAAACGGAAACACACTATACATTATTTTATCATTTCATACAACCTATACATTGTAGCAACCGCTCTACAATAGCAAGAAAAAGTAGTCGATTTTGCGAAAATCGCTGCTGCCCACCACTACAGCGACATATGTTATGATTGGAGACTGAATACGAATCAGAAGAGATTGAATACGGTATCAAAGAATATAGAAATAAACAGCTGATAGAAAAATAGGAAAAATTATAAAAAAATTGAAAAGCATACGTACATTTCAGTATATACGTATGTCTAGATTGTAGACATTTAATTTTAATTAGCTGCATAATTTCAAAATGTTATCCTAACTTTAGTAATTTATACAATTACTATGGCTATGTCGGTTAACAAGTATTTTTTATTTTCTGCTGTCGCTTTGCCAAATATGCGGTTTAGAAGGTGATCACTGACAACCTTATATTTTTGTTTTTAAAATTTTTGAAACCTGCCTTTCTATATAATTTGTGTCTTAATAGGCATATGTACTTTCTATGTTTCAATGGTGACTAAATGTCGACTTGCGCTTTGCTATGAACGCGTCCTCGTGAGCACAAAACACAAGCACAAAAAGTATGAACCGGGCTTTACGGTACAGAAACATTTCTCTAAGCAAACACGTAGTCTAATGAGAACTTTCGAACGAGAAAGACAGAACTTAAATCGGTCCTGAACGGAAACTTTGACTTTTCCGGCAAAGGCTCGTTTACCTTACCACCTGGATTCTATTTAGGCAACCCAGCCCATCCATGGGGTGGCATCATCCAAAATGGGCGCATATTTCTGGAAAATGTTTTGCAAAATTTGACGATGATAATAATGTACAAAAATTGCCAAAACTTGTCTACAGTTAGGAGGTTTTAAGCTAAAATAGTAAAATTTATCGCAATTGTTGGGTTAGAGTAGGAGGTCTTTATGAGTAGGAAGAATTTATGTGGAGGGCTCATTGAATAGGCGGGGCGCAGGTCCAACTGCCTACACGCCGTAAGTTTAAGCCTACACCAAGTTAATTTTCAAAACTTTGGAAACTTGACCAAACTAGCTAAAATTCGAGTGGGTACACCACGAATCTCGGTTTGTAATTTGCAAGGGGAAAGGGGCTAAGGGAAATAGAATATTTTTGCCCTATATTTCGCTTTAAATTTGCACCTGGGGGCTTTCAGGATCACAGAAGAAAAATTCGAAACACGCTTAGTTCGAGTCGTTTGCTCAGTCTAAGCCTTACACCTTAAGCTTGTACTAAGTTAGAGGAAAGGTGAGACGAAGATTCCTGCCCTATGCGGTCGGAAACCTATGTATACTATATAGCAAACTCTAAAACAAAAAGTTGTGGAGTCCCATGGTCGATCAAGAGGGGGGGGGGCGAGACAAGATGCTACTTTCAAAGAAGGATCGCTCAGACGTCTTAGTATGCGTAACAATGACCCTAACTGGATCGTTAGACTGGTGTAGCTGCTTAAACCAATCGGTGATTGGCTCCATCTGTTTCCGCAGATAAAAATAAACTCCTGGCTAAAGTAACCCCAGGAAACTCATAGAAGAGTTAAAGCAGGTCTAATAGTTTGAACGTGATATACAGTGTTTTTTGCTTTCACAACTGGACAACATCTAAGAAGACATCCCCAAATACCACCAAGGTACTTCTCAGTATATTTTGGGCGGCTCGTTTTATAACAGAAGGTATGTAGTTCACTCTTGCTTCTTCTTGATACCAACTTGAGCATGTTTGAAAACGTTAATTTTAATCTGTCCAAGACGTAACCCACGCAATAAAACCAAAATACCTGCAAGACTGGAGAAATTGTCGCAAACGATTGGCATATTTCAAAATCTTCTGAACAGTGGAAGAGGAGCTCGGGAGTTCCAGAAATGCTTCCGTCAAGTGCCTAAATATGAAAAACACCAAAATTGCCCAAACTGTGATCTGGGGTTCGTTGCATCGAAGTTATTACTAGTGATTACTACATAATTAATGAATTTCTAAAGACAATGTTTCGTGTTGAGAACGTGAAGTTTTTCTATGTACCAACAATTCACAAGAGGGTTACTGACCATTAATAAAAGTTGTTGGTCCTTAGCGAACTCGAGTTTTTCCGGTACTCATCCCTGCCTGCCTGCCCATTTTGTTTGGATGACCTCGTAATCCCGAAGGTTGCCCAGTTCGCATAGGCTTCAGTTGGAACCAAATATTACCTCCTATATTATTATATACATACACATTATATCCTGAAACCCTAATCTCTGACCCTTCCAAACTCCGGCCGCAATCAAATTATTCCAATGTGAATTTGATATCCCGAACATGACTTGATTATAGCAATACTAACTGCATGCGTACTTCCCATCCCTGTTGACAGCACTACAAACCAATAATTTTATTCGGCAACGAACCTTTTCAGGGCAGCGCTACGAGGCAATTGCTCACAGTTGACAGGATAAAGTGGCTCACTGGATCGATTCTGCATAATTCTATCACAAATATAAATGGCAAACGAATCAACCGGCATGTCGAAGCCTAAAACCAGATATAACGCTACAAGCAGCCACAATGATCCGCAGAAAAAAGCTTAATTTAAGTGAGTGATGGGTTATGCAAAATTCCTGTTGAGAAAGTAGACACAAGTTTCGAAAAATACTACGTAATACGAAGCAGTCATATTGGTGCTGGAGATTAGCCTTCTAACGATGTAGTTCAGCAAACGCAACAGCTTTAGTTCTAATTTTTGTTATCTCTCATTGACGTTAAGCTTAATACGCAAAGGCAGTCAAATAGCCATTGTACACATTCTCACCACTGCTAAATGAATGCGTTATGTCTGCGTAACTGAGCTCTCTGCAAAGGTTAAACTTACAAGCTAAAGTAATGAAAGTACAGTGTCGGTAGTATTCATAAATTACTCGCAACTTGGTCTTAAAGCTTACAACGTGCTAAATTGAACCTACTAACGAATCCATTTCTTAAATTTGTCTTTACTTTCTAAACCGGAATTTTACAGATTCAATTATCTCTTTTCAGAAGAGCTTTTTATCGTAATATTATAGCAACCTGATCATACCATTCATATTGCAGAAATCGTAAAATGAACAAAACAGCTGCTAACCAAACAAATGTTGTTCACAAAGTACAGCCAGTTTCTCCTGGATTTTCCGAGCCGACATCCGTCGTAGAACTTCAGCCATCGGATTGGGTGGAACAAATTTATAATCGATATCGTGCCGAATCATCACATTGCTAGGAATATCAAAATCATATTCTGTGCTAAAATTGAAAACAAAACCTTCCAATAAAACAACTGGCATTTTGTAGGATTTTGAAAGTGGGCTGGCTTATTTTTAGGCAAAAATTTATGGGGGGGGGCTTCATGGGGGGCCCCCCATCGATGGGGGGGCTGACCCAAAATGGGGGGGGGGGGCATATTTTGGAAAAAATAACGAATTTTTGCGGGTTTTTCGGGTAAAATTGTGTAAAAATCGCTAAAAGATGACTAATTTTAAAGGGTTTTTAACTTTTTAGGCTAAAATAGTGAAAATTTCGTTCAAAATCCGGCGAGGCTGGAAAAATTTTGAGAATTCAGGGCAAAAAGGGAAAAATTTGGTAATGTTTGGGGTTATGGGGGGAGGTCGGAATTTATGGGGGGGCATTTCATGGGGGGGGGGGGCTCCGCGAATGGGGGGGAGGTCGCCGAATGGGGGGGGGTCGCCGAATGTGGGGCGGCCCCCCCCAGGTAAAAATAAGCCAGGTGGGAGGGACTTCGCCTCCTCCCCCCTAGGGAGGGGGAAGTGGAGGGCTTCCGAAAAGTTGGGGGGGGGGGCCCAAGGTATAAAAATACGTAAATGTTTAGCAAAAAATATAGCATTTTTAAGGTAAAACGCAAAAAATCGCTGTTTTTAAGCTTAAAATGAACTTATAAGTCCATAAGTTAGCTAAAAATTCAGAAAACTCTTGAAAATTTGACATCAAAAACCTAATTTTCGACAGTTTTGGGCGAGCCCCAAACAAGTGGGTGGGGGCTGCCGAAAAGTGGGGGGCACAGAAAAGTGGAGGAGGAACCGAAAAGTAAGGGGGGGCGCACCCCCATCCACTAAAAATGCCAGAACAATCGAAACTGTTGGCAGTTGAACACTAACAAACACTAGCGTAGCCAGAAAAAAATTTCGGGGGGGGAATGCAAAATTTTTGCGGGGGGTCTGGGGGCGGAGCCCCCCAGAAGCTGAGAAATTTTTCTATTTCGTGACCTTCGTGGAATTTTTACAGAGCATTCGTTGAAATTACAATAATATTTAAGGCGCAGTGCTTGTTCATGCACCTAAATAATGCAGAAGGTGGTCAAAGTAGACCGAATAGGGTAATCGGCACTCATTTTTTAGTGCGAAACACGTATTATTATGGTATAATACACATATTTCGCGCCGAAGGCGCGAAAATTTTTTGAAAAATAGGCGTTTACACACGTGGCAGGAAAAAATTCCTGGGGGGCAACACAATTTCGGGGGAGGGGGAATTCCCCCATCCCCCCCCTGGCTACGCGCCTGCTAACAAACACCAATGATACATGCGTGAATCAGCATGTCGCATTATATATGGCTTTATAATTCTATAGCGTCTTAAACACAAAAACAACCTCAAAAACCCAAAACCAACCTCACAATTTTTTGACGAAATTGTCTAGTTTCTTCGGGAGGTGGCAGACGGGCTGACGTGGCCTGTTCATTGCTGTTGGTAGCAGGCCCCGCATTGCCTCTAGCGCCAGAAGGAGCATTATGCTCACTAAGAGCTGTAGAACCACAACTGTTGGTATTGGATGATGAACCACCGTTGCCAGAATCCACCAAAGGTGAAGATTGCCCAATTCCCAACTAAAACCGAAAAGATCTACCATTTATTTTTGATTAGTAAATTATTATTATTATTATTAAAATAAAACTTTCCTAAATTATTTAATGTTTCGGGGAAACTCCAGACAATACCAAAGCGGTCGTTTTCCTGTTCCTGGACCAGCTTGGGAGGACCCAATGTGGTTAGGACGGGTCCCACATCCCGGAGGAACGTCAGAACCAGGTGGTACCCTTGGATAGGATGTCCAGGCGTGGCCTGCATGCCGGGTGCCACCATCGAGCAGAGGTGTGGTTTGGACAGTGCAGGAGGAGGTGGGCTATGTCATCCTTCTCACTATCACAGTCCGAGCAGGTTGGAGAATGGGATAGTCGCATCCGGAGCCGTTGCTTGGCAAGGAGTAGGGAGTGGCCTTAGCAAAGGAGTTGTGACATGACGCAACGCTCCTTCCGGCTCGACTGGCAGGTAGGCATCATAAATATCTTCGATATCATACTGAGCCCAGAGTCTGCGGCATTCTTCCTTTATGTATCGTTTGATGGCAGCCCCCTGGCAGTATTTAGGTCTATTCCAATCTTGTCTTGCTCCAGGGCAGTCGCAGTCTTGGCCACTCCGTCAGCTGCCTCGTTTTCATGGATCCCAACATGGCTAGGTACCCAGTGAAGGGTTATATATGTGGCTGCCAAATTTGGAGATCTGACAGATCTTATGACAGATGCGGCTGTGACCACATCGGTTTCAGTGGGCAGATTAAATCTTGTGGATCAGCTATTTGGAATCTGTGTCCAAAGTGGTCAAATCATTTCCAGCTTCGAGAGGGACCAGCTCTCTTTCGGACTTGAACGTGCACCCTTTTGACTAGCTTTAGTGGGGTGGGGTGCGTTTCTACACATGTCAAATGGATTGTGTTGAAAAAGGATTTCTCTGGACTCATGCAAGCAAAGGTGTACCACCTGTTTGAGTTGGGGGGTGGGGGGGATCGGGGGGGTGGCGTCGGACGCCCCTAAGAGATTCGAAGGTAGCACAAATTAAGGAGAAAAATAGGGAGAAAGGTAAAAAACAAACAATTTCGCGCCCTCGGCACGAATTTTCTAATATTTAACGGCATCTTTATTGCAAGTCCATATATATATATATATATATATATATATATATATATATATATATATATATATATATATATATATATATATATATATATGTATGTATATATGTTACGTACAAAACCCGAAATTATACATTTCGCGAATTGAATGGATGTTTTATTCAAAACCCGAAATGCATAGGCATTCTTATTCAAAACGCGAAATGAATAACTGAAGCCATTCAATTCCCGAAATGAATAGCTTTTCCGTTCAAAACGCGAAATGAATATCCAGTGGCTATTCAAACCCCGAATTTGTAAGTAAGATTTTATTACAGACTATATCAAGCTAGTAAATTAGTTAGGAGTGCTTAGAAATTCTAGCTTCTAAAGTTTGGTTCACAAGTCCTTTAATTCAATTCATTTGTTGGGGCAGCTCAGAGATTTGTGGCATCTACTGTTGCAGAGTTGTCCAGCCTTCCTGCACTTACACAGATTTGTTTTGCATTTCGTAGTGCAGCAGTTACATACCATCATTCCTTGAGTTTCGCCGGACACACAAAAACCATTACAACCAAACTTCTCAGCGAAACTGACTTGTCAGGGACATCCTCAATTCTGATGAATTTCTCCTTTGTGGGAAGAATCTCATTTCTTGCATACAGCTTGCTAATCCGCGAGTGCTAGTGAGTGCTCTGATTATCCTTCATCCACGTTCTTAGCATCGTTTTGATGTCGTAGTTCCCCGTGAACCAAACTTTATTTTCCATAGTTTCGATGTGAACCATAGGTTCGATGTGAACCAAACTGTAGAAGCTAGAAATTCTTACATTTCTAAGCACTCCTAACTAATTTACCAGTTTGATATAGTCTGTAATAAAATCTGACTTACAAATTCGGGTTTTGAATAGCCACTGGCTATTCATTTCGCGTTTTGAATGGAAAAGCTATTCATTTCGGGAATTGAATGGCTTCAGTTATTCATTTCGCGTTTTGAATAAGAATGCCTATGCATTTCGGGTTTTGAATAAAACATCCATTCAAATCGCGAAATGTATAATTTCGGGTTTTGTACGTAACATATATATATAATATATATATATTACGGAAAAATTTAAAATGCATCTGATTTTTCGGAAAAAAATTGTGATGTATTTTAAAAGATTTTCTGAGTTCTTCAAAATTAAAAGAGGTTGATTTTATTGCAAAAACAAAAATTGTTTCAACTTCTGGAGGGCCCCACCACCAGACCTGTGTCCAAATCTGGCTTGAGGGTCTCAAAATATGGAAATTTTAAAAACTGTACCCAATTTTTTCAGCTAAAAATGGCCCTTCTCGCCTTTCGGCATAAATCTAGCCAAAAACTATTGAGTTTTTAAAACTTATTTTTTAGCGTTTTTAACTATAATGAACACTTTAAGACAAAGTGTTTGGACTTTTTTGAAAATTTTTGCAAAATTTACCCTAAAAATAAATATATATATATAAATATACATTATTTCCAGCCAATTTTTTCAGAAAATTTTTGAAAAATTGCAAAAATTTTGCATTTTTCTTTTGTTTGGATCCAATTTTAGGAGGGTAGGGCGGTAGGGGGGTCTGGACTTCTCCTGGGAGGAGGATCTCACAGGGGACAAACTGTAGCTTGATACACCTATGCATGCAAGTTTAAAGGTAACTGGCTTTTATATATTGTATATATATACATCATCGGGTATATAATTGGACAGCAAGAAAATTTTTTCGGTGTTTTTTACCCAAAAGTGGGTTTTTCCCCCGCCACGTTTGGCAATGTGCCAGACTAACGGTGCAGCGGATCCGTCTAATTTCAACTGTATACAAAGAGGAAGAGTTGCCATCATTGCAGATATTTGCAAAACTTTTCTAGCCCAACCCAGTCAAAAGTTACATCGGTCCAATCCTTTGGTAAATTTTTGGATAGTTGAACCAAAAAGTAGGTGTCATTTTCAAAATGTCAAAAAATGAGCAGGAGTGAACCAAATGACTTGATCTTTGTATACATATACGTATAGGTTAGAAAGAGTAGCGCTTTCTGCTGCTATGTATGTTTTGGAGATCATAGCTCCAACCCATGACTCGGGAGGCGGGTGGGGTTTTCCCCCCCCCCAAAAGGGGGTGGCTTTTTTCACCCCATGGCTATACCCACCCCAAAGGAAACTATGTTCTGTTTATAGGCTTTTCGATATCGCCAATCTGCAGTCACATAACAGAATTTGAAACAGCAAAACCGTGACAGCAGCAACTGATATTTCGCTGACCTCAATGTCCCGTATATGCCAGTAAGCTTTTCCCGGATATTTAGGATTGAAGAAAAAGACACGTTTGAATCGTTTAGACAATTGCTTTTTCCATCCAGCCTCAACCAGTGAAGCAGGAATTTCCAAATCCGAGGCAGTCCCGGATTCAGCAACTTCCTCAATAGTGGGACTATCAGAGCATGAAGGACTATGATCCATAGACTCGGCTGGACTGACTCTTTCAGAGGAGTCCATATTAGTTCTTATATAAGCTGCTTTTCCTGAGCTTATTACGTTCTAAAACATGTACGTATTACATATTCAGACTTGGAGGGTCGTTTGGGACTGGGATCTTTTAGTGGGGTGAGGACTCTCCCCCCCAAATGGACAAGACCCGGCTCCACCCTTCGAAATTTGGGGGCTAACCCCGCGCCCAAATCACAAACCCCCATCCAACCAAATTTACCAAAACCCACCATCAAAATTCTGCCCTAGAATTAGACCGGATTGGAAATGTTTTGTAAACATTCCAATTTTTCGAACAAAAGGCTGCAATATGGCTAATTTTTATTTGTAAATACTGTATTTTGAGCTTTTTTAAGTTTTTCTAAATTTTTGACGAAAATTTTTACTCCTCCCCACTCCAAAATTCGATTTTTCCGGACCCCACCCTACCCGAAACCGACTGACCCCACCGCGGCCTCACTCACCCTAATTTCTGCTACCCCACCCGCAGTGGTTATCTTGACAAAAAGTAGCCTATCTGGGCTTATTCTAGTGGGGGGGGGGGGGGGGGGGCCCCCCCCCATAAACACCCTTCCCCCCCCAAAAAATCGTTCCCCCCCCCAAAAATCGCCCCCCCCAAAAAAGTGGGTGCCCCTTTTGGTACCAACTTTTGCCCTGAAAAAATCGCTCAGAAGGCCAAATTTTCAAAAATTTTCCGGCTTCGCCGGAGATTTTTACTCAATTTTTGCCCTTTTCAACACTAAATCTGCTTATTTTTGCTATGAAAATCAACTTTTATAGTATATGCCAGAAAAATAGCGCTATTTTTAGCATATTTTTCGAAAAATTTTCGCCCCCCCCCCCAAAAATTCCTTGCCCCTCGGACCTTTGGGGGCCCCCCCCAAGAAGCCCCCCCCAAGAAAAAATCCCTAGAATAAGCCCAGGCCTATTGTTGCCTGTTTTCTTTTCGTTTACCTAGACCAGTCAACTTTTCATTTTCCAATTCATCTCATCATTACCAGATTTGGTGGCCGAGGCAGGGTCATATGTGTGGCTGGCAAAAAAATTG
Organism: Trissonchulus latispiculum; assembly: GCA_030248195.1. Lineage (NCBI taxonomy): Eukaryota > Metazoa > Nematoda > Enoplea > Enoplida > Ironidae > Trissonchulus > Trissonchulus latispiculum. The sequence goes on from JASAND010005209.1 coordinate 131,600, forward strand.
GGGTGGGGTTTGAAAAAAGTAGGGATGGGGTCTGGCAAAAATGGGGGAGGCATCTGAAAAATTCGGCACTTATTTTCAGGGGGCGATTTTATTTGCCTTGGTCCCCCTTATGGTTCGAAAAAATTAATTGTCTCCGATTTGGCTGAGACGTTGCCCCAAGGGTATATATATATATATATATATATATATATATATATATATATATATATATAAATCGAGGTCGCAGACTGGGTTTTTTTGCGCCACAAACTGCGAAATTACGCAATTTTTTTCTGAAATACGCAAAAAATTTTGGGCCGTTGCGCCACAGTACGCAAAAATTTTTGAGCCAAAATATGCTTAAAAATGCGATTTGGAGCCAAAAATTTTAAAATTCTCCTAATTTTTGCTGGGGGCTGCCGCCCCCAGACCCCCGCCTTGTGTGTGCATTTGCTTATTTGAGTTTACTCCAAAACTTTATGGTTGTTTGTTGTTGATGGTAAAGCGTTGTGTTGTATGTATGTTTTGTTTTCCACTATATAATTCAAAAGTGCCTTTGCAAAATTGTTTGGGGCATCAAAGCATTTTATACAACACATCAAGTGCAGGAACCGTACGTTGATCAAAAATGAAAATTGCAGATGTATATATAATCGGTTCAGCTCTACGAAACTTACAACTCGCACGTGGCCGCACAATTTTCTTGGAACACACGAAAATGGACGGTTTCTGGATCAACTATTTATTAATTTCTTGAAGTTTTGAACTACAAAAGACATTCTTGAAAAATTTTTGCGCCTTCGGCGCATCTACGTATATAATTGTTCTATTTCGTTCCCAGCTTTAACAGTAGCGTTCTTTCTTTAGCGTAATCGTCTCTGATCTTTCTTTAATGTCGTCAAAACGACATAATGTTATATATAAACAATCAAAATACGTTGTATAGCAAGCTTAACAAAAAAAATCAAAATTCGGTTTTTTGGCTGGAACTTTCGCAAAACTAAACCAAATCGATTACTTTGAGGACCCATGGATAGGTCTTGGGCTAAGCTTTAAAACCACCCCAGTTTCGTTGCTCTACCACCTACCAGTAAGCAGCAGTATATAGACGAAAATGTGTGATTTTTTTGTTAAAGGTTTAACAAAAAAATCACCCGTTAACAAAAAAAATCAGTGGCGGATCGGATCCCAGAGAGCAGCTAGCAACTTTTTCTCATCAGTTTTGGACAGAGCGCACTAAATAACGTATTTAGAACCCCAAACCGCAAGCCTAGTGCTCCAACTAAGGCAACTGACCCCGCCGAAGTCTTAGTGGTCACTGATGGCCCACGACAGCGTCCAGTATGAAGTCTGGTGGCTCTAAAGTGCCGTTTTAAAGGCTAAAACGTTGTTTTTTCGTGTTTGTGAGTGATTATAACCTATTTCCAGGCATTTTGGCAGCGAAACTCAGAACTTTGTATGTTGCTGGGGTATGACTCACGGTCACGTGACCCCTGCCGGACCCGTCCGGACCCTCCAGGTACCAACTGCAGGGTATTTTTTTACAGGGAGGGCCCCCCCCGAAAATGCCTTCCCCCCCCGAAATCGCCCCCTGCCGGGATTTTTGCTTCCCCCCCCCGGGATTTTTTTGGGGCCCCAAATTTTTGCAAAAAATAGGCTAATTTTTAAAAATTTTCCGGCTTCGCCGGAGATTTTTTCGTGGAAATGGCTGTTTAGCTTAAATCACCGCATTTTTGAGAACTTTTTCCTTTCTACGTGTAAAATACGCCAAAAAATGCCTATTTTTAGCTCATTTTTGCAAAAAAATCTTTCCCCCCCCCCCCGAAAATTTCTTCCCCCCCCCCGGGCCCGGGGGCCCCCCCGGGAAGCCCCTCCCCGAAAAAAATTCCCTAAAAAATACCCTGAACTGGACAGTCCGAAGTGGCTATAAACATGTCCTATGGGGTTTTCCAGGGCGCTGAATTCAAATCTGGCATTAGTTTTTAGGTAACTATGGGCTAATACTGACTTCTGGGATCACGTTTACCGTCGGACGGTCCAGGCCCGGCTGGTTACCAGGTTGGACTCCCAGAAGTGTCAGGCAACCTCAAAAACAACGTATATAAGGGTTTTCGAGGTCGCTGAGCTCGATTTTGACGTTAGTTTTGCTCTAGCTGCTGTTCTGACTTCAGTAACGAAACATAAAAATGATTTTTATCTCGCCTAAAGGCGAGATAGCTGTTTTCATTTCTGGTGCAGAATGAACTGCATCTCTTTACTGTTAAATTTCCACCCTATACTCAGCACGTTCTCGACTGTTCTCGACGACTTGAACTTTTTGTCCGGACCACTCATCTATGGTCGACGCTGGAAAACTGACTGGCTTCAAATTTGTGCTGATCTGTCTGCTGATAGAGTCCAGTGGAGAGGAATTGTTCGTGACTGCAACCATAGTGCTGGCTAGGGATGAAGCTATCTGTCGCCAGGATTAAGCAAGTAAGCTATACTCAGCACGGCCTTCATTAGCTGTGAGAGTTTTTGTACGAAGAGGACCCTACAATTGACTTTATCAGGTTGAACCCGATACTTCGTTATTTAAATTTTTCTTTGCTCCTTGGTTAACATTTTATATTCGCAAGTTAAAAGCACTTGGAGGGGGCTGTTATTTCTTGTTACATTAATAAATAAAAGAATCCTTTTCACCAGGCCCCCTCTGGTTGGCATAAATTTTATACGTGTTTTGATTTGATCCAATATGCAAATTAATTTTTGCGATTCTTTGGCAGTTCAGTAGCTGACTTTTCAGAATGAAGTCGTATTATTAAAGGATTTGCCAGGTTTGGTTTAAACGCGCAGTACGCTAATCAAATAATCGTGCTCTTTGGCCTGCATTTGTGGAATAATTAGGAAGCTTGAAAAATCCCGATTGTAATTCTTCCCAAAAGCATCTATCGGCAAACCACCATGAAATGGCTCGATTTCTACCTTATATAGCCATGGGGGAAAAACCCACTTTTCCGGATTTTGGCTGGAACTTTTTTGTTATAAGGGCTAGCTGAGAACTCTATATACCATCGTACTTGGCGTACTTAGAACTTTCTTTTAAGCCCATTTGCACTTCTCTGGGTTGTACCGTTAGGCCGGTATAATGCAAAAAGTAGCGAGGGAAAAAACCCAATGGGGGGAAAAACCCAAATGGGGGAAAATAAACCCACCCCTCACAGGTCCTAAAAATTGTCGTAGCGCGATTCTGACACTTCCTGTGTAAAATTCAACTCTTTTTTAGTTAGTATGAGTCAAAAAACCCGACCTAGGTAGCTTTTTTTGAGATCTCATGTGCCATTGAAAATGCAGCATCAAATGGACAGGTTTCATAAAGTTTAACACATAAACATACGTAGGGCAATTTTTGAAAAATGCTAAAAACGATGTAATTTGATAAAACTTATTATTCTAACGTGTAGAGAATGGTTTTTTACGTACAATTGGCTATTAAAAGTCACAATTAGACCTCTGCTGGGTCATCCAGCAGCGAAATTGCACTTTTAGGGTTTTATGCCTCTAGCTACCCAAGTATTCAAAATTGTCCAAATCTGACAGCATAGGGTGACGCAGCGTCCTCGATAATATCGTACTACAGTCCCGAATTGTTTCCCAGTTGAGCTGGTAAAAAAATTTTCAAAAAAATTTGGGTGGGTTTTCCCCCCCAAAGTGGGTTTTTTCCCCGCCACTTTTGGCAATGTGCCAGTCTAACGGTGCATAGGATCGGTCTAATTTTTGCTGTGTGCAAAGAGGAAGACTTGCCATCATTGCAGATATTTGCAAAACTTTTCTAGCCCAACCCAGTCAAAAGTTACATCGGTCCAAACTTTTGCCAAATTTTTGGAAGGTTGGACCAAAAAGTAGGTATCATATTCAAAATGTCATAAAATGAGCAAGAGTGAACCAAATGACCTGATCTTTGCACACATAGGTTAGAAAGAGTCGCGCTTTCTGCTGGTATGTTTTGGAGCTCCTAGCTCCAACCCGTGACCCAGGAGGCGGGTGGGTTTTTCCCCCCAAAAAGGGGGTGGGTTTTTTTTCACCCCATGGCTATATATTTACTTTCCACAAATTCATAGTAGAATTAAGTTCTGAATTAGTTTTTTAAAAAATCTTTATTCTATCCCGAATTCAAATTGCACACACTTTAATAGCATGCAAGAGTACATAAAGAGAGTGACAGCTGGCTGGCTCTCTGTTATCAACTGCAGGTACATGTTCTGTTCGCTAACGGCTATTTCCCCCACAACAAGTGTGTATGTTTACTTCAGGCTCAGGGTCAGGGTTCAATTTCAGATAAGTCCAGTTTCCCAGTGCATTGACCGTTGACAGCGTGTTCCTGCGGCCGACTTTCAACTGTAGGCATTGATGACTGTAGGCTAGAAATTGCTCTGAGAACTGAGAAAGGACTACTGAATGTTAAATGTTATCTTATAACCCGACGGCGAGATACTGCTCCTTTTAGGAGCCGACTTGTTTATTTGTTAAAATTTTAACAAAAAAATATATATACCAAATTACCAAATATATATACCAAATTAAAAAATATAAAAAATATTTTAACACCTACCCCAGGACGGCTCAGAGGTCCGACTGGGAACTTCTATATATGTATCGATAGCCCACAGTCAGGACATGTCACATGCACAATATGGGTTGCCTAGGGTTTTCCCTTAGTAAATAGCAGCCGAAATTCGAACTTCGGTCATGAACGTTTTTGAGGTCACTTTTGGGCACCCTCACTTAAAGGTCTGCCCTGAACGCATGGAGAGGGCCTAGGGGCTCAAACTCACAGGCTGTAATGTCGAGATGTGTGGCTATCGCCATGCAAAAAATTGGGTCTCTGCGACTTTCCTGTGAGTCAGGGTGGGGTGATTTTTTTTGTTAAAATTTCGGGTGATTTTTTTTGTTAAGCTTGCTATATTCATTTATATATGTCGAAAACAAGATAGTGAAATCGCGAAAAATCTAAGAGTTGCGTAAAATTTTCGAAGGCTCCTCTGTGGCATGCCGAAACGATAAATTAAGCATTTAAAATGCTTTAAAACGTTAAATAAATTATAAAATAACACAAAAATCGGTTTTTTGAGCGAAAACAGGCGTGGCGCAATTTTTTTTCCAAATTACGCAAAAAATTTTGGGGCACTGCGCCACGGACCGCAAAAAGTTCGGACGAAAAAAAACACAGGTCGCAGATCTCAAAATCGAATCGAGAGATCGATCCGGCTGATCGATAGATCAGTAGAATCGATCGATCAAAATCGATCAAAAAAATTTGTCACCGATTTTCGCGAAAAGGCGCCCCTAGGCAGGGTAATTCGGGGGTGGCTGGGGTTTTTCTAGGCAAAAATAAGTGGGGGGCGGGAGAGTGGGGGGGGGGGGGAAGACGCCCCACTCCACTAGTGGGGGGGAGGTCCAACCAAACGTGGAGGCAAATACTGTTTAGAAATAATGAAAAATGCCAAAAATACAATATAAAAAGCCTGTTATCTACAAATACTGCCTGGGGTTTTTTACTGGGGATGGGTGGGGGTGGGGGGAGCGCCCCCCACTTTTTGGTCCCCCCTTTTTTTGGACTCCCCTACCCCCCACTCACCCTAAGGCATAGGTGTAATGGGGGGTTTGGGGGGCAACCCCCCACCCATTTTTCCAAACCCCCCACAGAAATTGTTGGGGGCCCTCGGGGGGAGGAGGGGTAGTTGGCCGACGGCGCGAAAATTGGCCAAGATTTGGGCATTTTTAGGGTAAATTTTGCAAAATTTTTCAAAATAGTCAAAATTTTTGGCTTAACGTGTTTAATAGAAATAGAAATTTTAATAGAAATACACGTTTATAACGATTTTATGGACTTCTAAACTCAATATTGACCTTATTCTGGACTCAGAAACATGTTGGCAATCAAGTTTTCGAGTTTAAAAACACTGTCTAATGACAAAATTACTAAATGATTTCATGTTTTTCTTTTCGGCTTTAGATATGTCTGAAAATGCGATTTTTGACATAAAATTGAAAAACTTTTGGGGGGGAGGTTTGGGGGGAGTCTAAAAAGGGGGGGGGGCCAAAATTCCGGGGGAGGGTGCCCCCATCCCAAATCCCCGTTTCACCTTATGCCCTAAGGTGCCCAGAAATTGCCAATTTTTTAGGATTTTTGGTCAGAATTTTCAAAAATTTTCCGGCGTCGCCGGAATTTTTTGGTCAAAAATCGTCTATTTTGGTGCCAAAACTTTATTTTTGAGCACTTTTAAGTTATAGGGAGCGGACAAAATTTGGCACTTATGTAGATGGGGGAGACAAAAATTTTGCCTTGGTCCCCCCTTATGGTTCGAAAAAATTTTTGTCCTCAATTTGGCTCAGAAGTTGCCCCTAGGGTAAATCGAGGTCGCTGATTTCAAAAATCGAATCGAGAGATCGATCCGATCGATATGTCGATCAGTAGAATCGATCGATCAAAATCGATCAAAAAATTTTGGCACTTATTTAGATGGGGGGGGCGATTTTTTCGCCTTGGTCCCCCCTTATGGTTCGAAAAAATTTTTTGTCTCCGATTTGGCTGAGAAGTCGCCCTTAGGGTAAATCGAAGTCGCTGATTTCAAAAATCGAATCGAGAGATCGATCCGATCGATCGATCGATCAGTAGAATTGATCGATCAAAATCGATCAAAAAATTTTTTGTCTCCGATTTTCGCGAAAAGTCGCCCCTAGGGTAATTCGGGGCCGCTGGATTCCGAATCTATGTACAGTCGAAATTTCGATTCGCTGCCAAAGCTGCCAAAGTCCAGTTATTGACGAATTTTTGAAAAATCGATGAAAATCGAGTTTTGCGGGCGAACAATCGATTTTCATGAAATTTCGACTGCATCTCGACAGCTCTGGTCCCTCGGTCAAGCATTGTCCATATTTGTAGTCCTAAAGCACATGTTATGCCCACCAGAGAGCTCTCTGCGGCATCTGTGCCTACGCACAGCAACGAAAATGTGAAATTTTGAAAATCGCGACCAGATTGTTTTTAACACGAATTTCTCTCAACTCATGCAACCAATTAGATTTACTATTAGACTGGATATTAGATATTAGATATTAGATTAGATCGTGTTTTACTGATTTTTGGAACTTATTTCCATCTAATACAACAAACGTTTACTGACGATCTCCAATTCATGACCTAAAATCGATATCTCAACCAAATGACCCCACACCCTTTCTTTGATCTCGATTCCGGAATCTGAAATGACAATGATGAGCTCTAATCGCGGGGGCATGACTCAAATTCTGAATCCTTAAATTATGCTGCCGAGCTGAATCTATTCTGGTCTTTCCGGATGATTTGGCTTAGACGTGTGCTGGATTGAGGGTTCTCTGTTGTGCCGAATCAGCCATTCCCTAAATTATGCTGCCGAGCGGTTGGTCCCGGTTTCAATATCCTGGTCTTTCCGGATGTCCTGGTCACAACCTGCGAAGACGTGTGCTGGTTTGGCGATTCTCCACATTGCTGAAGACCATGCACGGTGGGCCCGGCCGGAATAGGAAGAAGAAGCTCTAATCGCACAATCTCAAATCCAATGATTCTGATGGCCAGCCGAAGCCCCTTTGATCTTCAACAGCCTTAAGCTCTCCTTTCCTTTACCCTGTCTTTCTTCAGACCAACATTGGTAGCTGATGGCCCGATATTAGATCTCATTCTTCATCTGAAATGCCTTGGAAAAGAAAAGATCTGGCTAAGCTTAATTGCTAATTTCTAATTTCAGCAAATTTGTCCAACCACTGGTTTCTTATTGCTTTATCCAAGAAAGGTGGCTCCTTAAGGTGGTGATTCCTTTTGAGCACAAATTGTTGGTTGGCGGCGCAAATCAGGATGAAATTTGGCGAAACTTTCCGAAACACGTTATTTTAGCGTTCTAACACCCTCCGCGCAGTCCTCCCGGTTCAAAAATTCGAGATTTCCAATCAGGGCAGTTTTCCCCGATTTCTGAAAGTTTGGCAGCAGCTAATTTAGTGTTTGAGGCCGGCCGGCTCAAGCCGGCCGACGACTTTTGCTCGCCGGCCGGCCGCGGCGGCGGCCGGTGAGGCCAGCCGGCTAACGGCCGACCGGCCGGCCGGCCGCCGACTGCGATACAAAACACCATTCAGAAATTTACAAAATAGAGCAACTAAGCTTAAAATGGACTTCAAATCTAGTTTTGCTAATTTTTTATGCTATGCTGTGCTATTTTTCTGAGATAACATCCGAAAATAAATATCTTAGCAGTTGTAATAACTGCACTGCAAACTGCTCCAGGTCGGTAGCCGGCCGGCCGGCCTACGGGCTCACCGGCCGCCGGGCCGGCCGGCGATCGTCCGGCCGACGGCCGGCCGGTGAAACCCCGGCCGGTCTCAAACACTAGCAGCTATACAGTTATGACTATATTCATTTGAAAGATCTCGGTGAGCTTCACATTTTTACGTTTTAAAGCAACTTTCTAGCTTTTCTTTAACGTGCGATATAGCCGATTTCTTGTTTTAACGTCGAAAACTTGTCATTTTTGCAGAAATCAAATAATCCATCATTTCTTGAACTACACAAGCCGTAAAATCAAACTAAGGGCGTTGATTTGAAGGTCTCACAGGGACAAATATCCGGCGCATGATCGTCTTCCAACTGCTATCCTGTAGGCTGCTATCATAAAAAATGTAGTTTTTGCAAAAACACGACCATTTTTTTCCAAAGATTGTGGAGCATTCACCATGCAAGCTGGAGGGTGACAAATGAGTTCTGCACAAATATACCCAGGGACGTTTTTTCGTTGCACCGATTACTGCTTTCTAGCTAAAGTAATTGCTTGACAAATTCGGAAATTGTAGGCAAAATACAGGTTACGCACACATTGCAGCTTATTTCTACATAACGAAGAGCGATTTCACAATAAATAAAAAATGGATTTGATTTGATTAGATATTTTGATACCTCCAGCTATTTGATGGAGGTATCGAATGATATAACCGATGTCTCGCGAAAAAATTTACTTGAGTCTGCAAAAAATCTGGAAAATTCTACTTATTCTAAAAAGTGTTAAAAATATTTCAGAAAAGCAACATTGGTCTCATGGTATGCATTAAAAAGAGAAAATGTCAACCTGCATTTTGATATAAAAACGGCTTCTTAACTTCAAGTAATGAATAAGTAATAATGGTGCAAACTTTATGTGACCAAAGGGAATCACCACCTTATGAGGCTACATAAGGTTATGACTTTGAAATGACACTGCAGACGAATACTAACTGCATGCAGAATGATTAGAATAACCTTAGTTGCACAGATAAACGATTCTGTGACAAAAACTGAACGAATTTAGTTCAGACGGACAGACGCGGATGTCTAGAGTTGTAAGTCGCTTAGAAAAGGAGCAAAAGTAGAATTCATTTTGGTCCGCTTGTTTTGTTTTGTAGCATGTGTAATGAAGTGAGCAGGATCCAAGCTCTGATCTGTTCCAAACTCTAAACACTCTAAACTCCTCTTCTTTACACGGAAGGTCAGCACGTCTGTTAGCAATGAAGCAGACTTAAGCACCAGATCTCTGAAAGGTGGTGTTCCAAAATCAGAGATTCTCTGCGGCCAACCTTAGTAGGGGTCTTTGTCGGTGAGTTCGTTTGAGGCTCCTGAGTTGATCTCCAGTCGGACAGCAAGAGGGGTCAGCACTTGCTTCCTTGATGATCTCTCCAATTGTACAGCAAGCGGGGTCAGCACTTGCTTTTTTGATGAGCACTGGATTTGGTTGAGTTCTTCCTCACTGGATCTTCGGTTCTTTCTTGTGGCTAGTAGTTGCACGGTAAACGCACCGTGTGTGAAGGCTAACTCGCCTGTGTTCGCTTGCACTAAGCTTATACGGTGAACGCACCGTAGTTGAAGGCAAACGTGCCTTTGTTGCTTGTAATAAGACTCAGTAACTAACAAACTGATTATTTAATGTAAACACTACAATTACTATTTGTACAGTTCTGTGCACTCAAACTAACAATTACTACAATACGAACAGTTAGGTTACAGTACAATCAGATACAGTACAAGTGTACTGTACCTTAGTTGCCAGATACTTTCCCTTCCTAGGTTATTATTAATATTATTCCAATCTGGAATAATATTACAAACTTTGGTTAAATTATTGGGACAAGGTCGATACTCTTAACGCCTTTTACACCCTTCTACTCTACTAACTCTTTCTAACTCAATTTCCCTATATGCTGTGTGTTGCCCTATATGCTCGTGCGTTGTTACTCTTTATACGTCCCCTTACAATAGGACTGTCAAACTAATATCACAATAAACTAAGTTACTAATTATTAACCTAGGGACGGTCTTTGGGTGAGCCCCTGAAAGTCGGACACCGCTTTCGCTCCGACACTCAGTTCAGGGATGCTATGTGGGATAGAATTTGATGATGAGCGAAACTGCTGGGAGTTGGGAGGTCCTTCCTTACTTATTCCTGCTTTGGTCTATATTAATACAGTTACACAATAAGGGTCTTCTGATCTTCTGGACAGGGCTCAGAACAAGAGGGCAGGGGTGACGATTTTGGAATTGAGAATGCAGGAAGTTGACATTTTAGACTGGAAACGGTACTTGGAAGTCAATGAAAGTTCACTCTGTATAGGTTTATCGGATCCCCCAACTTGATCAGGTTTGGTCTGTCGCTGTCTCTGCCGCCGTTTACTCTACAAGATCATTCAGCTTCTAATGTACCTTCGCTAGACTGACTCGGACTGACACGACACTATGACAATAGCTTCCAAAATGACTGGGTCCTTCTCCGGACAACACAAGACTGATACTAATAAACTGACTGAATCAAAGTTCTGAACTGGGTCCACCGTACTGTAGTCTCGGATGCAAATCTCGGCAGGACAGGGCTTCTTTCCGCACCTGAATCAAATGGGTTAAAACCCATTAGTACAAGGTCACGGTGCGGGAATCGAACCCAACAACCATTACTCGTTCTTTCGCTTTCCTGGCCCAAAATGTGCATTTTGGGCCCTATTTGAACTTGTGAATTGACGAAATGACACCAAACCACTGGTTATGGCCTTTTTGACAAAACTAACTGTTCATAGTAATTTCTTGTTGCAAAACAGGCCTTCCTTGGCCATTTTAGATTACAACTTGGTGATTTTGATTAAACTTGAAGTAGTTCTTCGCGTAGACAAAACGATTTGTAATGTTCTCACATCTGGACCCAAATCAGGTCTTAATGACTCGCAATTAGACGAAACAACTCTTAAAAACGTGTAAACCTCGCTATTCGTACATTACTTGAAAATCTTGCTAGTTTCTGTCTTTTTCTTGCACAAACCGGGCCGCCCGGCCCGTCTTAGGTTAATACAAACAGATCCTGACCGAAACTCACAGGTTCACTTGAACAGATTAAATGACCGAACAAAACTTGCGTTTCTGGCCTAGTTCTGGCCCAATTTTGTTGATCTGCCACGGGAAACAGGCTTGTTTCCCGTGGCCCGCTGCTAATCTTGAGCGTACACAAAACTTGATGTTTTTTACATAAATTTCTAATGTTGGAAGATGGTCAGATATTTATTGTTTACTACAATTAACCTAGCTACTGCCTACTTACCTATGTATATTAAACTACTAAAACCTACGTAATGCTAACTTAAGAATTAATACTGCTGTTTATTTGATTAAACGTTCTATGGCTAATCAGTTTTCCTACCTATATTGATAAAATAAATTAATAGGCTGCTTTGTGGGTGAGTTTTTGCACATAATTAGTATTAACTGTTTTCTTACCAAAAATGCAAAAACTCACTCACTCACTGTCTCAGCAGCCATTTTACGCAGTCCCTACTTACCGACCTACCGACCTACCGAACTACGTCTACTTCTAAATCTACCTGCCCCTTATCCTAGTGCCCTAACAGGGGACGTGCCGAACCGCTATTCGATCCGGTGCTGGCAACCCCAGCAGCCAGCCGAGTGACAGTCGCGCGTACTACCACCCTTTCACACGAGCACATAATTGCATTCGTGCAAAACTGGCATATAAATTAACAAAATTTCGATGAACACGGATTTAAGTAAAAGTTATATATTCTTGTAGAGCTTGAAAAACTGAGCATTTTTTGTGCTTACAGCACCAAAAAATGTTAAGTAATTAGTGAGAAAAACATCCTTAAAGTTTGTTTCCACATATGCATAATTAACACATATACTGTACTAATTGAACTGCACACGTGCTAATTTGCTACATTGCTTTCTTATATAGGCTAGCTTGAACTCGTTCTAATTGTAACCCGTTAGCTCAATGGAAGAGCACTGGACCTATTAATCCAGAGAACCTGAGTTCGAATCTCAGTACGGGTCTACTTCTTTTCTTTTAGTTTGGTCTGTCTTTTGGCCTTTGACATGGGAAGTTGAGTGATTACGGTAACGACCGTGAGCCCATGATAAGTTTTAGGCCAAGACTATTAATATCCCTATTCTAACTAGACTTAACTATTTCCCCAATTGTTAAGAACGCCAGATAATTAATATAACAAGACTGCAACTATTTTCTTACCTAGAACTAATTTAAACTGCCAGTCCGCTAATCGGACATTTGTTATAAGGCTTTACCTAGAACTAACTAAACTACCGGTCCGCTAATCGGACATTTGTTGTGAGACTCTTACTAGTGACAGATTTCTACCTATTTTATACATTATCTACCTGTCTAATCTGGTTAGTGTTGGATTTCATGGTTGCGGCTCATCCGTCCCCTAATCGCAGGGCGACCTACACGGATGACCGGAAATCCGACAGACCTGCAGACCTAATAGGGGGTCCCCGTGACCCTAGGCTGCAGAATCTGCCCTAACCGTCAAACAGAACAATATTAGACAAAATTTCACATTGCATTTACTCCGAAACTGACAATTTTACATCAAACACGCGTCTAAGCTTTAACTGAAATAAATCCCCTAATTAGTTGCGAATAGGGTCCAAATTGCTACTCAATTTGGCCCACTTCCTGCCTAATACCTGAGCAATTACACATTCATTCTGGCATTTCCAAGACCCTTATCAAACAAAGGGAGTTTACATGGTCCGCCCTCAATCACACCCACAGTCACACACTTTTGGTTCAGAATTCACACTAAAAAAGGCTAAACTTGGAACCTCATAATCCATAAGGAATTTACCCAAGAAGCCAATTACGTAAATTTAGGGTTCACATTCACACAGTACTGAGCACAATCACACCAACATCAACACAAACGGCTACACATTATAATACAAATCCTAACTCTTTCCTACTTAAACCTACCTAAATCTACCTATTCTTTGTATGCACTTTTTGTTGTGATTTTTGGGAATTAACGGGCCTCCGTCTGGAGCCCAAAGTGTGTAGGTTTGTGACTTTAACTGAGACTATAAACTTTGGAACTTTGAGAATTTTGTTGGAAAGCTAACGAGTAATAATTGCTCGGCAATTATTACTAAACAGCACAATCATTTCCGCTAAGGACAGCTTGATTAAAAGTTAATTTAATCGTGGGGAAGCCGGCCATTCCCCTCAAAAAGGCTGGATAATTATTAGTTAAAACAGTTTCTAGGTTTTAATTCCTACTAATTTTAGGTAGCCGACCTACACAAAGAACATAACACAATTACAAACAATATTTTTAACTTCAGTAGTGCCTAGTGGTACGAATATGGCCGGCAATTCCTAATTGCCGGCTGTGGGGAGAATTATTCCCTAGACTTAACTCAATTCAGAACACGAGGTCGTAACCAAGGGACCTCCTATCTCAACTCAAGGGTGGGTCCCCACTCAGAATCCCTTCATTACTAAATAACCCCAAAAAACATGAAAAAGGAAAAAGCGCAGAGAGGTTGAAAAATGTACTGGCCACGAGGGCTCGCTGGTTGAAAAATGTAAAAACTGGCCACGAGGACTAGCTGATTGAAAAGTGAAAAAACACTGGCCACGTGGGCTCGCTGGTTGAAGAATGTAAAACCTGGCCACGAGGGCTCGCTAATTTTGAATTAATAATGAGCCAAAAAGGGCTATATTTTGATTAAAAATTAAAGGCCCGAAGGCCGAAAAACCAATGTAAAAATTAGGCCAAAAAGGGCCTTCTAGAAACTAGAAAAGGTGCGTTTTCTGTGCGTCTGGCCGAGCATAATACGCTCATATGGCCCTAGATCTTGTGTGTCTTTGCTTCGTGTTGGCTCACTTCATCTCCTCTGACCTGTGTGGGCCAGAGGAGGTCCTAACTCGTGATCCTATGGGGGGGGGTGAAAAGTTCGTTGGGGGTTCTCCGGCCAAAACGCTGGCACACCAGGAGACGCACTAGAGAAGGGGGGATACACGGCCGCTCTCGGCCGGAGCTGAAGCAAAGACTGACTGGAAATTTTGAATTTCCGGTCAGTCGACCTCACGCCTGTTGGCGGTCTCTTTGAGGCGAACGGGATTTCCAGACTCTCCTGGAAATCCCCTTTGTGGGTGCAGACCCGACGTGGGCTGTTTGCACGCCTGGCCCACCGGAATAGAGATTTATGGGGGGTCTAGAATTATGACCCCTTTGTGTGACAATTTTCCAGAGCTGAATCTCCAGAAACTTTTCAGACTTTTTGGTTAACACATAAAGGTGACCAAAGGGGAAAGTTTCTGATAAAAATATAAATTCTCTTGAAATGGAAAACGAAACAGTACGAAAAAATGGCCTCTCGGGGCCCAATATGAAAAAACAAATATTAACTACCGTGGTTGTTGTAAACTTTTGTAAAATTTGTGTTTTGTATTTTTTAGGCGCTCCCTTATTCACTGACCCCTTTCTCTTCCTTTTAGTCATGATATTTCGGCCAGGAACAAGGGAGGCCGCCTTGTTAATCCCAGCGACAATTGCTCTCCCTCACTAGCGCTGGAAGTACCTACCGTAAGGAACAGGAGGGCAATTGTTGCGCAAAACTTGTGCATACAAAGAGCTACGTATTTTTCTAGCTAACTAAAACTAAATATTAGTAATCTACGTACGAAACTACCTAAGATAGCTTATTTTCGTTATATTTTAATAATTTGGGAGAGGGTTATGCCCCCTCCGAACCTATTATCACCTATGAAGTACACACTAGTCTTCCTCTGCGAGGCAAGTCTTCGCTGGGAGAGGGCCAACAGAAGCCCAAGAAGGGATAGGGGGATGAATGAAAACATGAATGGGCGTAACAACAAGTGTTTGTTACGCCCACTTAAGGGGTTTAAGTAAGGTTAAAATTAAAGAATTAAATTTTAAAGTTACAAAACTATTTTAACCTATATCTTTCGCAAAATTGAGAGTTAAAAGACCGGGTTTGGATTTTTGGAACCAGGAAGAAATTGCCTTTCAGATAAGCCTAAGTTATATTTTCACTCAAAATCATCAAAGTTCATTAATTATTGCCTAATTACTGCTAATTAGGCCTAACTATCACATATTAGTGCTCCTGAACCCTATTTCATACACCTAGCTACGAATAATTAAGTTTAAATAACCCATCATCCAACGTATAACTGTATATGTCATGTTTAACTGCATTTTCTGTAATAATTCACTACTTTTTGAGTGATACCTTTGATAAACTTTCCTTTTTGCTAGTATGAGTTTACTTTAAATGAAATTTTGAACCATTTTCAAGCAACAGGAGGCCTGTTAAGGCCTGGGGAAGAGTAACGACTCCTCCGTTAGTTGATCAGAGGCTATAGTTGGGGCCTATTACTGACCCTGGAGTGGTAACGACCTCTCCGTTAATTGTTAGCCCTGATCGATCCTTATTAGCTCATATTACGCTAGGTTCCTATCCTATTCTAGCACTACCTATGCAGATTATAACGCTCTTTTTTAACCTTATTTCTTGCACCTAGATTCTACTGAGATCCTATTCTCTTCTTGCGCTGTTCATTCGTGTTCTAACACTATTACAAACCTAGTTTCTTAACCGCGCTAGAACCTATGCCCCGTTTAGTAAGTTTTCGAATGATTTGAATCGGCTGGCAACTCTGGTATTCCCAAGATCAACAGATAATTACAAAGATTGCTTGGACGTTCACACACTACATTCTAGGTTCTGAATAACTGATTCCAAAAGCAACAAACAATAACAATTCCAGTTCCGATCGCAATTCATGGTTTTTATGAGCTTTCTTAACTTTTTGGCTTTTACTTCATCCGTAACATTACACATGTTACCTGGTTGCAAGATAACACAATTCCACTACAATCAGAGAATAAACGAAAGCTGATCTGCTCAACAACTGCAGATAAACATCTATTGCTTCGCCGCAAAGAATAGAAACCTCATTTGTCCCTAAAACTCGCATATATACTGTATTACTCAGTGTTGTACTATGCTGCGTGTACATTGGCGGTCCACAGAACCAGAAGCTCTCGTCTGTTCTGTGTTTATCCACTGTAGCTTTCAAGCTCTGTAACTTTCCACCATCCCCCCATTATCGTGAATTTTCCGAGAGTTAAGGGGCGGCCGCCTGCGTGTGAGTGCAACCGAGGTGCACTCATCACATCGTCAATATAGGGGTATCTCCGGCCTTGGTAAACGCCTGGGATAATTGCAAGGACAATATTCCGTGTCAGCCAGTTACCCTTCCCCAACAGACAAAATTGAAAATTGTTATGGCTGGCACTGCTCCTAATAGGTGCACATCCTATTGGAGTGGGGCGTATGGAAAGACTTACAAAGTTTAAATTTCTATAATTAAAACCAGCACGCTTCCCTTTTTCGAATTGTCAGAAAATGATTACCAGTTCTGTGGTTCGATTTTATTTTACGCTCCAATTTTTCAACCACATGTGAAGACTTCAGAGCAACTGCCAAGTTTCACTACCTTCAATGGTTTTCCGCTAGTTGCTTACTAATTAATATTAGTAATCAACTTAAAGTTCACATAATTTAAATCATGTTACAATCGTCCACTCTATATTTATCTGTGATTTGTTTTTATTCTGCAGCCATTCTTTATCAGGCGGCAGCTTAGGCTTGACCTGCAAGTTGTGATTAGTTTTAGTGATCTTAATTAAAGTTCCACGCTAATTAACATCACTAACTAAGTTGAAACTTTCATAACTAAATACAGCTGGTCTTTCTCTTCATGGCTAATGAAAAATATTTAGTAGTTCTGTGGTTCAATTTCTTTGCAGAAGTTGTTCTTCAATTTTATGGGAGAGCTCGGCTCGTCCCTCAGACATTAACAGGTCTTTCTAAATTCTAGCCTTGCTTTCAGGCTAACAAAAGTTACTGATTAATGAATTTAAAGCATGTTCTAGCCATTTCATTTAGGAAAAATTAATTAGATAAATTTGGGGTTTTAATTAATTAGTTTTTATTGTTGGTTCACGCCGTAGCTACAATCGCACCTAAATGGGTTATTGTTTTTGTTAACTATACATTTAAGCGCTTGTACCTACTTATTCAATTTAATAATTTAAATACACCTATAGCGGTCTTTCATTTAATGTCCTCCTGGACAGGTCTATATTTGTTTTCCAAACCTTACCTGTTCTTTCGACCTGTACGGCCGCCTTTCGGTCTTCCTCTCGCTTTTCCCCTTTTTTCTTTACTGTAGGGCGTCACTATGTCCAAAATTCCTCCCACTCCAGAATAAAGAGCTATTATTTTCCCACTAGCTGTTCCTTGATATCACTGGGGGTTTGGTAGATTAAATGGAGGGTTACGAATCTATTCACGCCTTTGCTTTTTTCCATCACTAGTTTTAAGTGATCTCTCTCTTTTTCTGTGAATCGTTTCTGAGATAATAAAAAGACCCAAGAGGTCCTCTGCCAAAATATTCCCCTGAGCAAAATCTTAGTTATCTTTAACTAATTTAGTTTGACTATTGTAAATGATTCTGATAATATGTAATAGCTGCATGATATTACCTGAGTCGCGTGGATTTCCGAAGGAAAATTCACTGAGAAGCTTGGACTTCTGGGAACACTCCCAAAAGTCCTCAATTCACTTTAAATTCAAAACTTTCATAATTTTAACCACTGAACGTATATACCTACAAACTTTGATAAAACTTCATAAACCTTCTCATATATTCTATTCAGCCTTAGGGAGATTTTCTGGACCCAGGAAGTATCAAAGGTTACGACTTTAAGGTTACGGTTTAACTAAGGTTTTAACCAATTTGATTCAGGTTTTGACCAATTATCTGCCTGTGATCACCTCTTGCTTGCCTGGATCTATGCCGCTCTGCCAGGATTGGCAATGCAATGAGGTGATAAAATGTTCAGGAACAATATGCAATGGGACAAGTATAAATAAACCAATATTCTTGTCAACTTCGTTTTGATTAAACTGATTTCATCAAAATGGGCAACCTTTCTCGCTTATACCAACTTAACCGTTAGCAATAGCTCAATGCTTTTAAAAATGTTCGTTTCCATTCTGTTGCCCTCATTCCAGTCAAAATGACCAATTCTGAGACTCGACTGTCTACTAAGAGAAAAATGCGAAAGTCTATGTGTACCCATTCCAATATTCAGTGAAAACTTTAGAAAATAAAAGATATTTTCCAGATATCCATTAGAAACAGAAAATCTTAAGCTATATTTTGAAATAAAGATGGTCTCTTTAATGCTTCAAAGTTAATGACTCCAAAAAGGAATCATCAGCTTAAAAGTAACTCTTATTTGTTGGAAAATAATAACGTATTATGCGTTTCAGTAAACTTCCAGAAAACCACATTCAAAAACTGGAGAAATTTTCTGAATTTCCAAACTGAAAGTTTATATTTAAAAGCTAGAGAAATTTTGAAAATTTGCAGGCTGAAAACCTAATTTTTGGTTACATTTTTCAAATCATCTGAGTCAAATTACACTGGAACTGGTCCGGCACCAAATGCTACCGGTTCCGGTTCTAAAAATCCTTCGATTCCGGTTACGGTTCTAAAAATCCTTTGGTTCCGGTTCCGGTTCTACCGGTTCCAATGGAACCGATACGAGCACTACCCAGACGTTTGACAGGCCGGTCAAGTCCATGGCGTCCAATCACAGTTTGACCCCCATTATGCCTTCGGCCTCCAATTGCGTTCAAAGATATCAATTATTTTATATTTTAATTTGTATTTTGCCTAGCCGACAAAAGATTCGACCTGCGAGCAACACTAGGCATCTGGATAGCACTCTTTGCTTGGGATAATCGAGGGCAACCAAGCGAAACCAAAGATGTTTTGTCTCCTATGTCTATTAAAAGCTATACATGGGGGTTTTGAGGGGCGCGGAACGAGATTCTAAAAACTGCTTTTCGATCCAGCTTTTCGTTGCTAGATAAAAGCATACAATAAGATTACAGCTTTAGCTCATGTCTTTAGCTTAAATTTTTTGTATTCCTTAATCCCTCCTTGGAAAATTTAAGGATTTAAAATATTTATATTTTAAAATTTTGCTGCACATCGGTCCAAAATGTATTTAAATTCATCCTTACCAAATTTGAATGAAATCGGTTAAGTTTTGCGAAAGTAATGCACAGGTGTCCCGGTGTCAGTCTGTCTTAGTATCGCCTAAATTAGTAGTTACAGTATTCATTCAGCATGGATGTAATACTTATGCGACTCACATACATCGATTTCATAGATTCTCTCGAGGCTTTAAAATTGTTTGTGAGGACAAAGGTACAGATTTAATCAGCCTTTACGGTCAGTCTAGATGTTCTGGATGAGCTGAGTATACGAATTGAGGTGTGCCATTATCTACTGTTTGTTTTCGCATAGTTCAGATTTCCCCAGAGATCAGTCTTCAATTCAATTCAACATTTTTCTGATTGAAATGACTGTGTTGTGTATTTGTGTTTAATTAAACATCGCGCTCACTTGGTCATTATGTGATGATTTGATGATGACCGCTGAGCAGGTTTTGTCTCTTGATGATTCTTTAATCATTTAGAAATTCACAGACTTTGTTCTTGCAGTAGTTAGTTTCTGGAAGAGATTGGTTTGCTTCAAAAGTGAAAAACAAGCCGCCCGTTAAAAGGGGCAGGGATATTGCTGAATGGTGAACAGGTGATGCTTGCAATTCGCGTTTCTATTCACTTGTAAATAGAATTGTTTGGTAGAACAAGTCACCAAACAATTTTATACTTTCCTCTATTTGTTGCACCTAGCCATTTGTAATGAAGTGAGCAAGATCCAAGACACGATCTGCTCTAGACTCTAATCTCTTCTTTACACGGAAGGTCAGCGCGTCTGTTCGCAATGAAGCAGACTTAAGCACCAGATCTCTGAAAGGTGGTGTTCCAAAATCAGAGATTCTCTGCAGCCAACCTTAGTAGGGGTCTTCGTCGGTGAGTTCGTTTGAGGCTCCTGAGTTGATTTCCAACCGGACAGCAAGAGGGGTCAGCACTTGCTTCCTTGATGATTTCCAATTGAACAGCAAGCGGGGTCAGCACTTGCTTCCGTGAATAGCACTGGTTTTGAATGAGTTCTTCCTCACTGGATCTTTGGTTCCTTCTTGTGGCTAGTGGTTGCACGGTAAACGCACCGTGTGTGAAGGCTAACTCGCCTTTGGTTGCTTGTAATAAGCTTATACGGTAAACGCACCGTAGTCGAAGGCGAACGCGCCTTTATTGCTTGTGATAAGACTCGGTAACTAACAAACTGATAACTTAATGAAAACACTACAATTACAATTCGTACAATTCTGTGCGTTTAAACTAATAGTTACTACAATACTAACGATTAGGTTACAGCACAATCAGATACAGTACAAGTTTACTGTACCAGAGTTGCCAGATATTTCCCTGTAGGTTACGATTAATATTATTCCAATTCGGAATAATATTACAACTTTGATTAAATTATTGGGACAAGGTCGATACTCTTAACGCCTTTTACACCCTTCTACTCTACTAACTCTTTCTAACTCAATCTCCCTATATGCTGTGTGTTACCCTATATGCTCGTGCTTTGTTACTCTTTATACGTCCCCTTACAATATCACAATATCACAATAAACTAAGTTACTAATTATTAACCTAGGGACGGTCTTTGGGTGAGCTAATATCAAACTAATATCACAATAAACTAAGTTACTAATTATTAACCTAGGGACGGTCTTTGGGTGAGTCTCTGAAAGTCGGTCACCGCTTTCGCTCCGACACTCAGTGCAGGGATGCTATGTGGGATAGAATTTGAGGAATGCGAAACAGTTGGGGGTTCGGTAGTCCTTCCTTACTTATCTCTAATTTGGTCTAGTTTAACACAGTTATACAATCAGGGTCTTCTGATCTTCTGGACAGGAATCAAAGCAAGAGGGCCGGGGTGATGATTTTGGAATCGAGAATGCAGGAAGTTGACATTTTAGATTGAAAATGGTGCTTGGGAGTCAATGAAAGTTCGCTCTGTATAGGATTTTAGGTCTAGCCCAACTTTGATCAGGTTCTGGTCTGTCGCTGTCTCTGCCGCCGTTTACTCTACAAGATCATTCAGTCTCCAATGTACCTTCGCTAGACTGACTCGGACTGATAATGTTCACTGATAATACCTTCCAACTTGACTAGGTCCTTCTCCGGACAATACTGATACCAAATAATCTGACTGGATCAGACTGAATCAAGGCTCTGACTGGGTTCACCGTACTGTAATCAATCTCGGACGCAACTTTCGGCAGGACAGGGCTTCTTTCCGCACCTGAATCAAATGTGTTAAAACCCATTAATACAAGGTCACAGTGCGGGAATCGAACCCAGCAACCATTACTCGTTCTTTCGTTTTCCTGGCCCAAAATGTGCATTTTGGGCCCTATTTGAACTTGCGAATTGACGAAATGACACCAAATCATTGGCTATTGCCTTTTGGACAAAATTAACCGTTCTTAGTAATTTCTAGTCACAAAACAGACCTTCTTGGCCATTTTAGATTACAACTTGTTGATTTTGATTAAACGTGAGGTAATTTGTAATGAAGTGGGTAAGATCAGGATTCCAAAGTCCGCTATAGTCTATCACGACTGACCTGGGTATCAACCACTTCGAGTACACGGAAGGTCGACTCGTTTATCGGTTAGGATAAACTTAGGCACAGGATCTTCGGAAGGTGATTTGTCCAGAACCAAAGATTCCTTGCAGTCAACCTGGATGGGCTCTAGGCGTGAGTTCGTTTGAAGAGGGCAGGGATCCACGGGATATCAATAGCAAGCGGGGTCGACACTTGCTGTTTCTGGATGGATTAATCAGGTCTGTATCAAAGAACACTGATCGAGAATCTTGATTACCAAATCACGATTCTAGGATGATGATGATGATGTCTTTGTCAGGACCAAGGGTTCAATTTAGTCGCTTACTTGTGTTGGGGGCTATGAATCCAAATCTTGATCTGAACCTTATGTCCTAATACGTGGATTCAGTATTAGGACGCAACAATTTAATAATGATAACTATAATGATATTAACAGTAATAATAATGACAGTAAACAACAAACGGGATTATTACAGCGCGTACAAGGGATAAGACAAGATACGAATCACAAACTGTATATTGTATGAACAATTGGACAAACAGAAGTAGTTTGCCAGAGTTGCCAGTATTTGATTTACCCGAACTACTAATTGTTGATAGGGACAAGGGTTCCGGTAACTAAACTCAGTTCTACTATATTCCTCTTTCTTTCCTCTCTCAGCTAACTTAACCAACTATTTAGCCTATTACTAAACTCTACTGTGCAATTCCTATATGCTTGTGTTCGTGCTGTTAGATTATAACTCTTCTTCCGTCCTCCTTACCAAGGACAATATAATGTCAATAAAATAAGCTACTGAACAATTTAAGTTAACTAAATTAAGGGGGGGGTCCACCATGAAAAAATTTGTAGTCACGGATTTTGCTAATTTTTACACATAATGTAGCCACACATGTTGTGCGTACCAAGTTTAAATATTGAGTTGTTTCATCCATGTCTCCGCGAGTTACGAGCTGTCAACTGGGCAAATATTTTAGGCATCATTTGGTATCGTTAGAAACGTCTATTTATATGCCTTGATTTGTTGGAATTAGATTTTTGATTTAGGCCTTTGAATTTTTGTAATGCTTGCTCAAAGTTACAACCCCCCAGTTTCCACTAACGAAAAACGTCAATTTTCGCAGTCAGCAGGTTTCAAAAATTATTTAAAAAAATTCAAAGGCCTAAATAAAAAATCTAATTCCAACAAATCAAAGTGGATAAATAGACGTTTCTAACGATACCAAATTATGCTGATAATCTTTGTCCAGTTTCGAGATTTTTTGACACTACTCAAAAAATTGAAACTTTTCCAGTTTCCTATGTTTAACACATGCGATCTCAACTTTGAAGTGAAATTACTCATTAACCGTAAAAGATCCGACTTTAATTTCAAAAACTCGTTAAAATATACCAATCGGAGAACAAAATATGTGAAAACGAGCAAAATCGGAGATGGTCGAAAAATCGGCCAAAAATGGACCCCCCCCCCTTAAGTGGGTTAGTAGTGCAAGGTTTTCCGGTCTTTGGGTGAGCCCGAAATGCTAGTAACAATAGCACTTTCGGATGCTATACGGTTGCCAAGGGTCAAACACAAGGGGGGTCCGGTTGGGAGAGTCCTGGTCCGTTTATGGGATTAGTACAGGTGTAGTTTAATTTAATCTCTTCTTTAAGTCGTCTACTTCCGATTGACTTGAATAATCACTGAACAGGTTAGACCCAAGGGCAAGGGGTGACAACCCCTTCGATAAGACTGATGATTAGCTCGAAAAGGTTCATCTTTTGATTTGAAAGAGAAAGAGTCAATTTAGAGTAGTTGAAAACAATGACAAGTTCGCTTTGTTAGGTTTTAGATCTCACTATCGATTCCGGTGCTGTCCTCGTAACCGTCCCTGCCTTAACCTTCTCAAAATAGTCTGATCTGATTCCCAATGTACCTTAGACAACTGATTCTGTTCCACAAATTGTTCACTGCGTACGTCCTTCTCCGGACTGATAACCAAATTAATTATCTACCAACTATGATAGCCCTGAGGCTCCAAATACGGACAGTCTAAGCGATGATTCCGGCAGGATCGATGTGAATTTCCGCACCTGAATCAAATGGGTTAAAACCAATTAGTACAAGATATAGGTGCGGGATTCGAACCCAACAACCATTACTCACAGTTCGGCTTTCTGAGCTTGAAATAAGTTTGTACAAGTCGAATTTGTTGTGAAAGTTTGAGATTTAAGCGAGTTAACACAAGTTCTGAATGATTTGAGTAAGATCACAATGCTTAAAATCGATTTTAAGCAAAACGCTAGTTTTTAGAGCAATTTCGTGCATTCTTGTGCAGGAAATTGCACTTTCAATGTGAAACTATGATTTCAACTTGATTTTCCCTTTGTACAGTCTGCTTCTGTACGATTAAAATCTATTATTCGAAATTGATGCGCTTTTGGGCCCTTTTAACTGCAGATAGGTACCCATTCATTCAGCTAATACAAGAAATATTAAATGGATTGAATTGATCAATTCTGGAATCTTCGTTTTCCGAATCCTAGCAAGGAAGGTAACAACTTCCTATCTTTAATATGTGTTACTTAATTAGAAAGTGATTTGCACGTAAGTTTGACGAAAACACAATACTTGAATGTAGAACTTTTAATTTCACGGTTCCAAGTAAGGAAGGTAATAACTTCCCGTTACTTAACAGGTATTAGCAAGTTAAAAGAGAGTTAACGCACAAGTTTAACGAAAACGTCATAATTTAACGTAGAACCTCTGCTCTTTAATAGGTTCTACCAAGGGAAGGTAACAACTCCCTATTTTGCGAGTGTCGAATATTGAGAACTACATAAATTCATAGAACTGGTGATTTTAACCTATATCAGAAGATGGTTCTGGTGCCCTATTCATAATACTTACGTAACTAATTGTTAATTTGCTTATTTCAGGTATAGTATTGACTATTACTTGATATTAGTTAAAATTGTCAGATTGTTAAAACCTATTATTGCCATTTGTGGATAATCAACATGGATGAGCTTTGTATTAGTCGTAAGATGAGCAAGGTTGATGTTTCAACCTTGCTAACCTTTATGTAACGGGGTTTGATTAGTTTTGCCTTTGAACGTGAACACCGACATGAAATGGTGTTAGGCCGCGGTTGCGGTCATTATTAGGAATGAAACATACATCAGACATGGCTAACTTAACTAAAAATGGCAATAACGGCGTGTTCTAACCTTAGAAACAAAGATACAACGAATATAACTAGAAACTACATTCATTACAGCTTAATGTTCATTGAGTTGGCGATGTGACCGACCATTTGATGGATTCCTGTTCTTGCGATTCGTCCGCACTCTTGACAAAGAGTGGCTTACGCGGACGAATCGAGGACATCCAGATTCAGACTGATGAGGACCTAATACGGAGTCCCCGTGATTCTAGGTCCTATGGCCCTAACCTCATTTACATATTTACTAAACTGTGCCTAAACCTAGATTTCCTACGTAACCGTGTATTCACAAACTTCCAGACATACATACAAAACTTGTAACCTAAAACCACATTATTTATTACCATTTCCTGCGTACTATAGAAATCCTAGCGTAATATTGGTACTCCATACGGATCATACACACAGAGAATCATTAACCATTTGGACGATCACTTGCTCGATTACAACTGACAACTACATTACATGAAACATTCATACAAAGATCATAGGTAATCTAACATTGAACTACGTAACCCTATTTGCTAATTAAACACAATCAAGCAACATTTATGCAACACCTAACCTAACAACCACTTATGCCTCACTTATGCAACGTTTAGACTAGAGTACGCTCATATTAATAGAAATGCAATCATGCAGGCAAATCACTCCTACACTTCATTCCTGCTTAATATCTGAGTCTTGATCACTCCAGCGATGCTCACAACCTTCATCGGACAGAAGGAGTTTCCGCGAGTCAACGCGCATACAGTCATGGAAGCCAATACAATGCCATTCATACAATTCATGCATACACAAACATACAATTTCTTAGGTAAGTACTTATCTAACTGGTCCTAAAAACAGACATAACTACAAACAATCTAAATGGAAGCTAACTCTAATTAATACTAAGTGACCTACGCTCCTAGCTATTATTTTAAACGTACTAAATTAACTGAATTTAAACGAGAATTTGTTATGAGTTTTAGGTATCTAAAACTCAGTTTATAGCGCAGAATTTTGGCAATTTTGAGAACTTTAAGATTTTAGGAAAGCCGTGTGAGTAATGATTGCCAAGCAATCATTACTAACAAAACTCTTATTATTGAACAAAACTGCTAACAACAATTAAATTAATTAATGGGGAAGCCGGCCATTCCCCGTGAAACGCTTGATAATAATTGTTTTAGAAAGAACAAGAGATTATTTTAGTATTCTGCTTTAAAACTTGTTCGTGCGTTTCTATAACCTATTATTTTAATTACCGACCTACGACAAACAATTACAGATTATAGACAATGATTTTAAGGCTTAACAAAGCCTGAGATTAAAACAATATGGCCGGCAACTCCTAGTTGCCGGCTGTGGGGTGAACATCGCTATTAATTAGCTTATTGAAAAATAGGGCCGTAGCAAAGGGACCCTCTAACTCAAACTTAGGGATTGGGTCCCCACTTAATAATCCCATATTCTACTTTAAAACCCCAATTTTTGGCCGAAAAGGGCCTTACTAGAAAGGTAAAAACATGGTCGTGGCTTGACCAGAAAGGTGCAACTAAAAAGTAACAAAATAAATGAATGGAATAATTGGAGGTGGAGGTCAACAAACCTCGATATACAGAGAGTGTCGGTAATAAAAACAGAAAAACAGAAATAGGGGCAATTCTCAAGGCCTCCATCGAACAGGAGGGGTTTACATGAGCTGCCCCTTTATTTGAAATAATAAAATAAAATTGAAGAAGAGAAGATAAAATGAGATAAAACAAAATAAAAGTGGCTCGAGGCCCACGCATGCTATCATAACTAAAAGTATGGCCTCAGGCCCACAATAATGATAAAAAACTGGGGCTCTTCGGCCCAAAAATGCATATCAATTATGGCCCATTGGCCTCATTAAATGTGAAAAAACATGGCCTAAAAGGCCCCAAAATTGCATATAAAAGAATGGCCCGATGCCTCCAAAAATACGGGAAAGATTGGCCCATAGGCCTCCAAGAATAGGGCCACAAAAGGGCCAAAAAATTTTGATTTGGCCGGGTATAACAAACCCAAAAGGCCCCTAAAACGAAGGTAGTGATCGTGTTAAAAAACTCAGTTTCTTTTTCTCTGACCAGTGCGGGTCAGAGAAAAAGTCCCTACGCGTCCTAACTTGGGAGGGTGCGTTGAATTCCCTATGCAGGTAGCAACTGCACTAGGGAACGCACCAAGGGAAGGGGCAAAGCAACCTACTTCGGCTGCAACTCAACGAACACTGATTTGAAATAAAAATTTTGGGACCGAGCTGACAGTTTTGCTGACAGCTCGGTGACAGGTCATTAGCGAAAGTTGGAGCGGATTGCCTCTTTGATTTTAAGGCAAAGCTTCTAGAAGGTTCTAGAACTCTCTAGAAGCTTGCCACCTTTTGTATGTGAGGCTCAGCGGCGGACTGAGCCAGCTGGCCATTAGAGGTCGAAATTAATGAGATTTTGAAATTATTGCCCCCCAACTGACCCATTTTTGATATATTTCCAGTGCCGAAACTTGGCGAAATTTTGCGAAACTTTCTTTAACACATAAACATAACCAAAGGGGAATTTTCGTGAAATTTCACAACTTTGTTGAGTTAATACACAGAATACATAATTTTCTATAGCTTAAAAATTACATCACAATAATCTACGTACTTACCTACTTATGCCTAACTACTTACATTAAAATTATTATTATTATTGAGGGAGGTAAGCCCCCTCTAAACCCAATGACCTGGGCTAATCCTACTATTTTCTTTTGTTTCCTCTTTGTTGGCCTTGTCCTCGGCCAAAAGTTCAGGTGAGGACAACTGCTAGGCCTTGGAAGAAAGAGGCCTAGCAGAGAGAGAAAAGGGGAGAGAAAAGAAAACAACACCTGACCCAGGTGTAGTCTGGGAGGTAGACAACTTCCCAGACAATGAAAGAGGGAAAAAGGTTTGCCTTAACTTTAAGGCAAAGAAAACCAATTTTAGTACACTCCTTTTTGGAGTGATAAGATTACGACACAAAAAGTAATCTTATAAAAACATTTTTGCTCATAACTTTCTTATTATTGGGAGTTAAAAAGTCGGGTTTGGATTTTCGGAATCAGAATCAAATTCTCTTTCATATTAGCCCAAGTCATTTTATAACCAAAAATACTAAAATTAACTAATTATTACCTAATAAACACTTAATTATTACTAATTGACCTTATCTAACTACGTACTTAGCTATTTCATACCTAATAATGAACCATCTTCTATTATTTGCTGTTTTAGGTGCGAACTTCCAGTTTATAGGCGATTTTACGACTAATTTTTGCTTTAATTATGCACATAAACTTCATATTTCGGGTTTATGACTTCCTGCTAACCAGTATGCGAACATTAGTGATTGTATTCATTTGCGGAGAAGGTAATATTCGACCCGAATAATGGACATTATTCGCCTATTCACCTAAGTTTAGTTTAGAAGTCGACCTTCATCTTCGTGTAGAGGTAACAACTCCACTTACTAAAGGGATTACGACCGAAATACTCCTTTTGCACAACTCCTGGATTAGTATTGTTAATAACACACACACATTAGTAGAACTTAATTAAGCCTATAATCATAATCAAGACTAAAATTCATGTCCTAATTGAGTATAAACCTTGGACCCTATTGATAAACTTCTGGATTTCTACTGAATACTGGCAACTCTAGCTAAACAAACATACGATAATCTATACAATTATTGCTTGGACATTATTTGACACATACGTTCCATGTTGATGATCTTCGCTCTTCTTTACAGATCCATGGCACAAGAATTCTTCCTTGCAGTTTGGTTATTTTGAAATACTTTTAGACCGATTTTGGTTACTTTTAGCACCTTATTTTATTAATTCCATTACAACCTCCACAAATAAAATGGTTAGGTTTTTAACTAGGGGGAAAGATCAAAACGTTCTGAACAAAAACCTTCGACCAAATAAAAACGTCACTCTTTTCATCTAGCATATACATTCCAATTCTCGTACATAAACCACAATTACCAACTTCTGCTGCAAGAAGGACGGATAAAGATTATGATAAATTACTGCGTACATTGCGTTCCAAACTCCTAATCTTATCTAACTCATAACTACGATCTATTATTAACAATTATTTCTTACCTCCTTACTTATTGACTTCTTTATTTATAACTTTTAATAATTAATATCTACACATTTCCTTTCAGGTGGGGTCGACCTTCTACGGGTCCGTTCCACAACCACCATCACTCCTTACTCAGCTACTATGATCTAATTTGCATATTTCTTTCCTAGGTGGGGTCGACCTTCTACGGGTCCGTTACGCAACCACCATTACTCATTACTCAGCTACTATGATCTAATTTGCATATTTCTTTCCTAGGTGGGGTCGACCTTCTACGGGTCCGTTCCGCAACCACCATCACTCATTAATCAGCTACTATGATCTAATTTGCATATTTCTTTCCTAGGTGGGGTCGACCTTCTACGGGTCCGTTCTGCAACCACCATCACTCTTCTAGTTCATTCTCTAGACACTATGTAATTTCATATACTCACGCTAATCGGGATAACAACCCGATTTCTCTTAGTATCTGGGTAACAACCAGATATCTTAGGATTGGGGTAACAACCCAATCGTTTATTATCTTCACGTGATTTCCTTGTCCCTTTAAAGATTTTAAATAAAATACCAGCTACTTCTTTAATAGTTTCCGTTTAACTGATTTATACTAGCATTACTTCGTACATAATTATCCAGTACTCATTATAACTCCAATAGTCATAATCATTGCACACTGTTCTACTATTAACTCATTAATTGAACTTCCAGAACTTCACATGACAGAAAACGAATGCTTTTCACAACTCAAATTCAAAAGTAGCTAACTTGAAATATCGGTTCGTTAATTAATTCTTCACCTATTCTTGAACTGTCTTCTCTTTTCTCTACATTATACCTCAACTCTGCCTTCAATTAGTAGCTGGTAACACTGCACATTAACACATCACATAAACACACAACAGAAATTAACTAAACGAATTCTGCCTTCATCAATTCTATTACACCTCACAATTCCATGACTTTTCAGAGAGTCTTTTCTGCGTTTCAGAAGCAAATATAATCAAACCAATTTTGATAAGCAAGGATCATTTCCTCAAAATTTGTCACAAGCAATTGATACACATACATAGTAAGAATAAAAACATTACATTAATATGATACAACTGGGTAACAATATTGTAGTATACACATTCACTAAACCTATACACAGTGCAAAACTTCTTAGCTAATAACCGTTTAGTGAGGTTACGTAAACAAAGATAACTATACAACGATCATCAAGTAATGATTAAACATAACATATAACGATAACATTACAACAATAGCCATTATTAGATGATACTGACCTAATTATTTTTGGTAAGTTTTCTAATTATGTATTTACAAACACAGTTTCTAAGTTTATGTTTTCTCTTTTGCCAGATTCTTTCCGTTCACCCATTAACAATTAGTATAACGTAACAATTATAGCTGCCCATACATTCAACAAAACTATACATATAATTAAGCTGTACATTATTAATTAATCATTCCATTCAGCAGTAATATAGACATATTTTTGTAATAATTTTCTAACAATATCTCCAAAACGTATAAAAGAAACTTTCCGTTTCGATTAGGTTGAGGTAAGGCATTAGGACTGATCCACAGAAGCCTGTTCGGCAGATCATCTTCCTTCTGGTCAGGATCCTGCTTTTCGGAGGAGGCTTCGTTTTGGTTGGGGTCGAGCGCGTCCTCAAGCCGACGGAGGAGCGGATCGTCGGGTGGATCATTCTGTGATTCTTCTGGAGGGGGAGGGATATTGGTTGCGTACTCCTTCATCCATTCAGGAGCATTTGGCGGAACGATGACTTCAATGCCAGCAGGGATTCGGGGATTACTGTAATCTGGGTGGACGGGAAGAACCCTTTCCTCATCTGCTTCTCCATCAGGGGATTGACGGATCTCAGATTCACCATTTTCATCGGTATTCCATTCCTCGTCACCACTCCGATCCTCCCCGACAGAAAGGTCTGAGTTTTCCGACTGGAGGGAAGGAGGATTCTGTGCTGGTAGAGGACCGATGGGGTTGGCCAGCGTCGGATACGGCGCTTCCGCTCCATCGGGCGGGGGAGGAAAGAAAGGGACAGTGACTTTGAGCTTTGGATCGTTGATAAGTTGGACCATGTCCTGTCGCAGATCCTCAAGACTTGTGATGAACAAGGCCTTATCTCCGGCGGTCATGGATTTCTTGTTTACCATTTTATAGAATGTCCGGAATGAGGCCTGGATATGGTCAGGGGCAGTCATGAAATGAGAAGGGAGGAGGGAATTTTCGTATTGAATCTGGGCTCTGCGAATTTGGATTCCCACGGCGTCAGACTTCACATTGAACCCGGGGTACATAAGGGAGGGAGGATACTCCTCTTCCTCATGAATCATCTCAAAGAGATGTCGGTAACCATAAATCTCCGGCACATGGTGAGGATGAGAATTCAGATCAGGCACGGTAGTGTGAGTGCCTTGACGATGAGGGACTTTGATGGGACAATTTGTGCTGGCTTTTGGATCTCCGGACTGGGCGAATGGGATACCACAATACATGCACTTGTCAACCTTCTGTTGTCGGGGGGCCACAGTGAGTGGCCGGAATCCCTGAAACGGGATAGTTGGGGGAGGTACCGGGGGTCGGTGCCTCGTCGGCTGTCCAGCCGAAGTTTGGATTGGGACCCAAAGTCCCGGAAGAACCATAGGGTTCCTGAAGGCGCGGTTTTGGGACAATTCCATTTGCGGGGAGTATGATCTGGGGAGTAACTCTGTAGAAGTTCCGGTAGTCATCTCCATGTTCTCGTTCCTGAAATTATATTTTCAGTTCAATAAGAAGGTTATGGCACAGTATCCATGGCTCCAGAGTGACGTGTATGCGTTCAGAGTAACAACCTGAGTGCATTATCTAGTTTGGATAACAATCCATAGAGTTTAGTAATAAGGGTAGTATGACTGTTGATAAAAACAATGAGGTAAACAACTCATTAGAACATCTGTAGAATCTAGTAAAATATTCTACGGGGATAACAACCCCAAATTGTGCATTGCTTCAGTAGTCCGTGGGAGTAACAATCCCAATTTTCAATGATATTGATCATATTGAAATTTACAATATCCTAATTAAAGATAAATAGGTAAGACAAGGTATGTTACACGGATATACATATAGAACATATAACAAAACATGCAACATTTAAACATATACACAACGCACATACATATATTTTACAACATCTAAGAGTATCACAGCCTTAGTTCTGGCTTCTTAGTGGAAACGACATCTTTTGCAGGGAGGAGGATGACCTCGATAGTTTCGGCGCTGAGGGGGACCGAGGGACAGGGCCATGAGATTGGGAACCGGGGGCGAATTCCCTTTCTGATCGGGAGTTGGAAGGGAACGTTTGATTGTAGCCGCAGGCGTTGGACGCGGCTTCTGATAAGGCCTACTGCGCCACTGTCGATTATCGTGGCGGCGGGGGGAATAGCTTCTCCGTTTGGAGGGCCGGGACTCAGAGGGTGCACCACGGGGTGCACTGCGGGGAGAGGATGAGCAGGAGGAAGGGGGTGACGGGTGCCGCGGTCGGAAGATAGGACTGTCCTTATGCGGCCGCTTTTCGCGATAGGCGGTATAGTTCTGCCGTTTCACATCAGGCACCATAAGTGCCTCGCGAACTCGCGAATAGTTCTTATGACACAGGACGTAGGTCTGCCCATTGGGGATAGCAATGGGGTCCTGTGGACGTAAGTGCGTTCCGTCTGAGCGTAGGGTGTAGGAGCCCCAGGTCAAGGCTGCCCATCCTGGGTGGTCCTTCATAATCTTGGTGGGGTCCTCAAGCGTCGGGGACGTATACAAGGGTGGGCAACGCTCGTACCATGGGAAATGACTCCTGGTAAGCCGCATGCGAGGTCTGAGAGAGAACCTCCGAGATTTTGTTAGCTTCGGCCTGATAGACAGCTCCGACGTCCAATTCCTTCTTGACTTCGCGCACGATGCTGATCTCCGGGATGACAAAGATCTTCGTCAAGATCGGGGACCTGATTGCGTTGACTACACGGGGGCATCTTGCAGGGGTGGTTAGATTGATCGGCAGGAGGAGCGGATCATTGCAACCGCTCATCTCCTTAATGACATCCACAATTTGGTTGTTGCGCAGCGCACAACCTCCGACAATGACCACACGAGGGTTGGCAGGGTAGAGGCCCTCGGGATCCTTCAGGCAAACCCTGTAGAACTCCAGAGTTTGTCCCATAATGTTAGCTGCGAGCTTATCATGGGCTGTTTGGATGGCCCGTTGATCAGCCTGTTCCTTTGAAGAGTTGAACTCTTCACATCTGAGGTCGAACAGTTCTTCGCGGATAACCCAGAACTGATCGTGGGTGGCTTCCATGAGCCTTCGGTTTCCAATGGCCATCAGCTTTTCCTTGAAGTAAGGAATGCTGAACTTCGACAACAGAACACTGGCATTACTAAGGCCTTAAAGGGCAGATAGGAATGAGGATAGGGCAGGAGACGACTCAGTTGGATTTCGTCCCTGCCTATCCTTTTGACGTCGACCGGCTTATCGGTTTTCTGGATATCCTTCGACACCTTGAAGGCGCCGGTAAGGTCGGCAAGGGTAGCGAAGAAAGCATGTTCGGCAGTTTTGCGCTCCTTCTTGAGATGCCGGATCATGATGGGTCGATCATCGGCATCTTTGGCTGGGTGGGATGCAAAATTGGAGAGGACTTTGTGCTCTCCGGCGTCGCTGCGAAACCAAAGGAAATTTCCGGGATTCTACGGAGCATATGGGAGCTGGAAGATTGACAACTTCCGAAGCTCATCCAAGGCACTATGGTGCAACTGGAGTTGATTCGTTCTAAAATAACGAATTTTGAATTACTTTTCACATATTTTTAAAAGCCTTTCCAGTCTATCTGTGTGAAGATGAGTTTAGGGGCATCAACCCTACAGAACTTGCTTAAGGGATGTCAACCCTGTTAAATTCATTCAATTAAGGATAACAACTTTTCTATCTGGTGCTCTGCTGCTATTATGAGGTTAGCTATATCAGAATTTCAGGCCGGTACCAACCGGAAATCAGATGTTACATTAATGATGGCAAAGATCCTCTAAACATATCACATATTCCCCTTTCGGTGGATCACAAAAGATTACATATAACACATAATTATTATTACTTTTCTTACACAATTTTATACACAATGATGGGCAAAACAAAAACATTCAACATATAATAGGTGTGAAACGGAGGGAGATTATATCCCCTGGCAACTCTGGCTTACATTCCTTAATTACATACAATTATATAACTGTTTCATACGCATACACATAATTGACCATATTTTTATTACAGTCCACGTTTAAAAACTTCGCCATACTTTTGAAATTCTATTTTACACAAAATTGCAGACATTTTAACGTTTCATTCATATTTTTGTATCATTTTTCTTAATATATTACTTTTTATATGATTTTCTTTGTTATAATATGGGGAATGACATTGAGGAATTATGCATAAATAATTTGTTTGATTAGGTATGTTATTTTGTAATTAATTTAAGATTATTAATTTTAGAGTTACAAAAAAACGGTATTTAGTTTAGAGATGAAATTATTTATAATATAAGTTTTCTAATATTACACATTAAGTTAACAGACTTGTATTCCGCAATTAGTCATTCCCGGGGAGAGAGCTTACATTGAGATCTCCCCCCCCCCGTTTAAATATATTTACAGGCATAGACACTAATATTCGGGAGAAGGAGGTTCTTCTGGCCCATGTAGCCAAGGGGCTCCGGACTGATTTCGAGTTCGTTCTCGGGTTCGTGGAGTTGCTCGGGGATCGGCTGCTCGTACATCTGTATAGTATTGTGTGGTTGTTGAATCCCTGGAGGGGTATCGGGGATTTTCTCGAGGGATTGAGTAATCCAGAGGCATATGGACCTCTTCATCATCAAAATATCCCCCTCCAAATCCTGGTGGGACGGTGATCCTGCGTTCGGATGTATGACGTCTATGGCTTCTTTGATCAGCAGGGGTGGTTGTACTTGGGGCTCGAGGTTGACTGTGGTGGGTTGAGCGGGATGATTAGGAGGCGGTGCTTGTTGATTTTCTTTTGGCAGATACCGTTCTCCCACCAATGCAGATTGGTACAGGTCATACAGACTCTTGGCTTTATCTGGATACATTTCTGTTCGATCACGCACTTCATTTCTCAATCCAGCAACAAAAAGCAAGCTGAGGTAGGTGTCAACAGATTTTGCGGTTAATCGCTCGGGGTATACTTGTCCAGCATATGCAAGCAATCGTTCATAGAAACTATCCACTGATTCGTTTTTTCTTTGTTCAATTGTACTCAGCAGTTCCCTCCAAGCACGAAAGTCTGCGGGAGATTGGGTCGTCCTGTTAGCAAGTTTTGGTGTTACCGCTGTGGTAGGGGCCGTCTGAGCTTCTGAAGTGGAGGTTCTCATCCGGGTTGAAGGGCCTGGTCTATCCTTATCGAGATCCTCTTCGACTGAAAGAGCCAATAGGTATAGTTCATCTAATCGGCCGGTGGAGATAGGCATTTGGAGGCGTATTTCTCTTTGTAGTCCTACGATAAAGATTCTTCCCAGACTGATCATGGTTGATTCCGAATTGGTGTAGTCGCCATAGACATGATCGGCATAGTCACGAACTCTATGATAATATTGGTTTATGGTTTCTGATTCACCCTGCTTAACTGGAGGGGAGGAAGCCGTTGAGGGATGTACTTTAGAGGGCCGCGGAGAACGTGCTCTCACTTCTCGAGAGTTTTCGGTCTTGGGGTCCGGCGTGTGGCGTGATTGGATAGGAGGAATTGCATCTCTTCTCCTGAGGTCCCTTGAAATCATTTCTGATACTTGGTGCGTTGTTGTCAAGGGGATGGAGTAAGCTGCGGGTGGAGGAGTACGGTGTATTTTCAATTGTTTTGTAGAAAGGGAAAGTTCAAAGGAGCCACTGAACTTCGCTAGAACGTCAATTCCCAACAGCATTGCCTGAGGCAAGTGAGGGCTGACTAAAATGGCATGGGGAATCGGTGGGTGGTTGGGGCATCCTGGGAAGGAGATAGCCGTTTCGATTTTCTTTGTGATATTCAGTTGATGTCCGGTAGCAGAGGAACTCTGTCGTGGACGTTCTAGGTCCATCAAGGGAAAATTGTACTTCCTGGCTATTTCTTCAGACATCACAGTAATACTAGCTCCTGTATCAAGGACTGCTTCAATTGTAATTCCTTGAATAGATATATCAATACAAGGTATAGGGAGAATTGAGGGTATACCTTT
The DNA here is from genome assembly GCA_030248195.1 of Trissonchulus latispiculum. NCBI lineage: Eukaryota > Metazoa > Nematoda > Enoplea > Enoplida > Ironidae > Trissonchulus > Trissonchulus latispiculum. The sequence continues at coordinate 168,168 of JASAND010005209.1, forward strand.
AGGTGTATATTCAACTTCATCCATCAGACACCAGATCCTATCTCTCCTTCCAGCGGAGGAATCCCTGGATCTGTTTCCTGGATCTCTTCTGCAGGGCGGAGGAGTAATGACTCGGGCTCTCGCTTCTCTCGCTTCTGGACTTGGAACACGCATAGGGTTTCTTTGTTCGTCTGATTCGTCTACATATTGCTGGAGAGGATGAAATAATTCTTCGTCCTTTCGAAGCACTTCCGATTCGGGGATCAGAGGCCTTCTATGACGGACTAATAAAGATAATTCGGGGGGTGGAGGTGATGGAGATGGAGAATTCCGGGGATTATCTTCAAACCGTAGGTGCCCACCTGATGGGTGTGCATATGATCGAGGTCTGGTTCCCGTATTTCTATAGCTTAGGCTGGCATATTGGGGGTATATTGGATTCTCTAGCAAGGGTGAACGACTTCTAACGGTAGGTGGATCAGAACTATTTGGCGATGAGGCAGGCGGGGAAGTAGGAATCCTCTGATTTCCAGTTCCTAATCTGCTCAGTCGTTGACCTAAACCAAAGCATGATTCTCGTAATCGGTTTAGAAGGTTGTCCCTGAATTCGCTGAGGCAGGGAGAAAACCAGATGGTAATGATGATACCCACTATTATTAGTACTAAAATGATGATAAAGGCAGTCCAGACGTTCATATCAAGAGGGTATATCATTAGGGGTGCGGTACGGTGGTGTTTCTCTCGCAATTTCTTCACAGCTCCATTTTCATACTCTGCTCGTTCCAGATCTGTAAACTGAATGGGGATGATACATTGATCAGGCGCTTCAAAAGGGATTCTATAAGTGACCAATGGTGCTGAATGTTGTACGACTTCAATTGCACTAGTTAGTACTAGGTCGTCAATTATGATATGATTGTATGTTCCATGTTCTAACCACACCACACCATTACTGGGCACTGTCATAGTATCTCCTCGTGATACGTGTTGCAATTGAGGAGTTTGAGTCAGCAGAATTTCGGAGTGACTCGTTCTGATAAGAACACCTGCAGGGGTAGATACAAAATCAGTATCCGGGGTTAGCACTTTAACTAACATCTGTTGCCGACAATTAGCTGCATCGATGGGTGTTGATGAGACAATAGCTTTGAGGCACGCTGAATTAGTGGTAGTGATCAATGCTTCAGGTCCGCACAACCATAGTCCAGGAGATGATTGGCATTCATGCAGTTTAACTTCAGAAAATTCTGAGTTCCTTCGGGTTATTTCATGCTTTACATATATAGGGACAGGAGCTTTCATTTGTGCTTTATTTTCTGGGTCATTATAACCCTCGTTACTCACCTCATAGATAGGAGCTACATCTTCTCGGGTTGGGGTTGGTATTTCCATAATGAATCCAAATAGCCGTTTTCTTATGTCCATCCGGACAGGGTAAATTTTCCCAAATCTATAGATTAGGCTAGGTTCATCCCGTAAAATGGACTGATTTCATTGGGCATGACCATTCACTATTTCCCGTATTATCTTGAAACTGATTAAGCTTGGTGATATATATACGTCCATCCAATCCGGCGGCCATGACACTGTCTATGCTGTGTTTGAGTGAATGCTCAAAATTGGAAACAATTAAGGAGTAATGCACCTGAGTACTTAATGTTAATGCTTCACAACGGGCTGAATTGATGAGTCCCAACAACTCCTGTAAGGAGTAGTGCATGAAGGAATAAACTTGTTCATTCGCTTCTACCAGCTTCTCGAGGGCTTCGTTATGGTCAATCACTTGTTCGTCCAACTTCCGAGTAGCTTCAATGATAGCATTTACTTTGTCTTGCATAGTTCCTAATTGTACAGTGTTGGAGATAGACATACCGAGTCCGACTAGTCCGATAATTGCTCCAATAGCTCTTTTCTCCCGATTAAGGGGAAGCCGCGTCTTCATGTGTTGGTAACCATGATCAGCATACAGGGATTCGGAATAGTTATGGTATTTCGGTGCAGAACCATTGCACAGGATGGGGCTTTTGTCACAGATAATCTTCATGACTGAGGAGTAATAGCGGGTGTTAAGAATTCCACTATACATTTCATGATATTCTTCGGTGATGTTATTGATTAATCCTTTCAAGTGTGGTTCATAAGGACAATCAACTAGCCATTTATCCACTTGTTCACGGTGTGTCTTACATCTCAAACAGCGAGATTTCATCTCTTCAGAGAGACTTTCACCGGAACCTCGACACAAGCCACATGGTATATTCTCAGTGTTATTGGCAGGTTCATTACACTTGATGCAGCGGGACCGCAAATTATCAGGTACTTCCTGTCTAGATCCTTTACAAAGGGAGCAAAAAGACAACCAGGATTTCATTCTATTGACCAGTGGGGGTTCAGGCATTTTCATGTGAATTAATATTGGGACGTATTCCGTCTTTGTATAAGTCGCCATCAAGCCTTTAGGGGATAAGGCTAATCCCCACTTAGTCGAGACCATAGTATTCATTGTTTTGGCCTTTTGGGTGAAGTAGTCGTCCGTGTTCTGTGCTTGAATACAAGGGACCAGCATAGCTATCATTAGACCAAATGCAATCCACATCATCATAATGGGAAAGGGTAATGAACTGGAGCCTCTTACTTTGTTGGGTGGTTTAGGCACAGGGGGGTTAGGATTCACTTTGAGTGGGGACTGATTCTCTTCCACCTTCGGTGGTCTTACCATTGTGGGAACGGAACTTGATCTGGAATTATTCTTGCGAGTCGGTGTAGGAGTTCTTCTTGTAGGGATTAAGGGGGAATCGGTCGTTCTTCTGACAGGATGAAGCGCTTCCATCCGGGCTCGCGCGAGCAGGAATTATTGATACGATTCCCAGCATCGTTCCCTTTCTCTCTTCATTTGCCAAATACGGCGTTCTTCCTTCTGAGCACGTTTTCTTTCCTTACTCCGGACATCTTTCAAAAGTCTGCGGAGGAACTTGATGTCTTGGGGGCAGAGATCAGATTCAGGGATATAAATTTCCCCTATTGCCTTCTTTATCTTCTTGATAACTTTCTTCTTTTTCTTTTTACTCTTCCGGTTCTTCCTAGCCTTTATAACAGTGGGTTCAACTGCATTAAGATTCACACGAACTTCTCGAGTTCGGAGCTTCTTTGTAACGTCTTCCAATTCTTCGTCTGATTCTTCTGTCATGTCTGAGCTGGATGTATTTGTCAGACTATCTATTAAGTCATTCTTGATAAACTTTCCACGGAATAGATCGATCGCATTACCATGGGATGAGGGATCGATGTTTTCTTTGTCATCGTCCTCTAGACCTAAAGTCAGGGGAATGGGGGGATCCAATAGGTTTTCAACCCATAAATCAAGTCATCCGGCGTGAGGAGATTCCTCAGGGGCTTCTAATAGATCACTGTCGAGACAATAGTAGAATTCTTCATCAGAAACAGATCTTCCTAATCTCTTCAATATCCGTCTACTGACCTCATAAATGGCTTCTTGATCAATAGGCTTGAACTTACTTTTTCCTGGGTATCTGATGAGATCAGTGATTTGGTATTCCAATTGGGGAGGGGAAGAGACTCCATTTTGGGTCATGAAAATACTTGGATCTAGGGCTTGAAGTATTTCTTCTTCAGTGAGCATTTCTCCGAACCGATCCAGAACTCTCCTGGCAAATTTCATTACAGGACCCATGTCAATGGGCGCTAGTTTGGTTTGGCTTTCTTGCCTTGACTGAACAGGTACCAGAGTTTGAACCTGTTTATTCTGAATCCGTTCTTCCGTTCCTCCCTGATCCATCACTTCCGACACAGGAACAAGCGGGGCATGTAACAAGTCCATTGCCATACTTCCATGAGCTAGAACTTTTCGTGCACCTTGCATGATTGTAGGCAGATCAACCTGTGGGTTTGGTTTTGGACCTGTGGAAACTGAGTTCGGATATAGGGAATTGACTCCATTACTTTGGTGGTTTGGGGCAGATCCATCCTGAGGTTTTGGGGACAGGCCAAGTTGGATCCTAAATTCTCGCACTGCTTCTCCAAGCCCAATGGCCAAGGCACTGATTGAATTCGGGGGGTAGGGTAGATTTGGGTAAAATCATGACATCGGGGGCTTCTCCGCAATCCTCGTCCGCGTCCTAATGATCGACTTCGAGCCTGATTTTCTTGCTGACCGTTTCCAGGGAACTTCTTGGCTTGTAGTTGAGTCTTTTGGGTGGATTCGTTGGTTGGACATTCAAGAGAGTTTTCCTTTTCGGGATTCTCCTCATTGGGAGACGGGGTGTCAGATGAACCTTGTGAAAGTCTTTGTTTCACATGGGAAGGGTAGCCATATTCTATGGTTTGAGGTTCTTCCAATCTATGAGTGCGGGGATATGTAACAGACATTGGCTTCTGATACATGGGCAGGGAATACAATTCGCGATCTAATCGCTCAGTTTCAGGATCGGCAGAATCTTTTTCTGCATTCAGAGTATAAGCCGATTTCCCTTTTGGCTGTTCGACCTTAACATAGGGAGGGATAGAGAAATATTGGCCTCCCAGATCTTTGATTTCTTGTTCCAATTGTAGAATCTGAGTAGGCAGACTGGAATTTTCGGGCGGGAAATAGGCAGTTTTTCTCCCCGGTTCAGCTCCAATGACTTGGACCATGGAGGGGACATTCCTCTGTTGACCCACGTCGGCAAACCTGGATCCGTAGGGGGCATGAACAGCTTCTGCAGCATTTCGCCCATCATTCCTGCTCCATTGGGGTCTGGGCTGAGGATATTGTTGATGTTGTCCAGAGGATCCATTTCGGGGTTGATATCGGTCGTTATAATTCCGATTCATTCCATTTCCATTCTGTGGATATCTGGACTGTCCATTGTTGGGTCTATAGTTATTAGGATTTCCACTATTGCCATTACTGTTGTTGTTATAATTGTTGCGGGGAGGACCTGCGTAATCATTTCGGGGGCGGTAAGCTCCACCTCCAGGTGATCGACATTCACGCTTTGAATGCCCAGCTCTACCACAATTAAAGCACCTGAAGTCATTAGGGAAAGGGATCTTGTCGTTTCCTCTTCTGGGAGGGGAGATAGATTTTGACTGTTCTGGGGAGGAAATTTTGATTCCTTTGATCTCATTGGCAAGCACGGCTGTGCTCTGGACTAGGGAACTGATGGTATTTAGAAGGGCAGGTCCAGTGAGATTTGCGCCTGAAATAGCCGCTTCCGGATCCACTTTTAAAAAGGCAGGGGTTCCTTCTCCGGGATAAACGCCTTCTGCTTCTCGAGCCTTTTTAAAGGCTTGGGAATAGTCTGGGGTGTCCATGGGGACGTGCGGTTTGAATTCCTTCCGGAGTCCAATAAGAAAAGTCTTTAGCTTGATGTCTTCAAGCATATCAGGGTCTCCTCTATCTTCCCAAGCAATCCGGGCATATTTCTGCAATCGGAGGGAAAAATCAGCAACAGATTCGTGTGGCATTTGCCTAATACTGAACAGCTTGGCGGTGGCGTGCATATCAGTCATGGGTGGTATCATAACTTCCCTGAGGGCTCGTACGGGAGCTTCCCAGTCATCCTGTTGCATGGCGCCTCTGGGCATACATTTGAATATCTCAGCGGCTCTGCCCCTGAGAGTGGATGAGATGTTCATGACCTTCTGATAGTCGTTCAGATTGAGTCTTTGGCTGAATCTCTCATAGTTGACAAGATGATCATCAAAATTTTCGTGATCCTTTCCTGAGTAGATGGGCATATCTCTGTAGGAGGCGGCTATGGCCTGGTTCTGGATGCTATCACGGAGTTGGCCTAGCAGATCTTCAATATTCCCATTCGGCATCATTGGCACCTGAGGGAACACCAATTGGGGCATCTGAGGGTTAAAGGCTGGGGGTGCTCCTGGGAGACCAGGGGGGCAATGTTGTGGGCCCATATTCGGAGGTCCATTAACGTCATCATCGGCGGGATTGAATTGATCCATATCTTCTTCTTGAATTGGACGGTAGGGTCTCAGTTGATCTCTTGACAGGGTTAGGACTGATCCTCTTTTGATCTTAATGATTGGATTATTGGGTCGTGATATTTCCTCACTGGCAGGGTTTTCCAACAGGATTGTCTTCGTAGGATGATCCTCACTGGGGGCTCCAAAAACAGTATTTACCGTGTAATGAAGTGGGTAAGATCAGGATTCCAAATTCCGCTATAGTCTATCACGACTGACTCTGGGTATCAACCACTTCGAGTACACGGAAGGTCGACTCGTTTATCGGTTAGGATAAACTTAGGCACAGGATCTTCGGAAGGTGATTTGTCCAGAACCAAAGATTCCTTGCAGTCAACCTGGATGGGCTCTAGGCGTGAGTTCGTTTGAAGAGGGCAGGGATCCACGGGATATCAATAGCAAGCGGGGTCGACACTTGCTGTTTCTGGATGGATTAATCAGGTCTGTATCAAAGAACACTGATCGAGAATCTTGATTACCAAATCAAGATTCTAGGATGATGATGATGATGTCTTTGTCAGGACCAAGGGTTCAATTTAGTCGCTTACTTGTGTTGGGGGCTATGAATCCAAATCTTGATCTGAACCTTATGTCCTAATAAGTGGATTCAGTATTAGGACACAACAATTTAATAATGATAACTATAATGATATTAACAGTAATAATAATGACAGTAAACAACAAACGGGATTATTACAGCGCGTACAAGGGATAAAACAAGATACGAATCACAAACTGTATATTGTATGAACAATTGGACAAACAGAAGTAGTTTGCCAGAGTTGCCAGTATTTGATTTACCCGAACTACTAATTGTTGATAGGGACAAGGGTTCCGGTAACTAAACTCAGTTCTACTATATTCCTCTTTCTTTCCTCTCTTAGCTAACTTAACCAACTATTTAGCCTATTACTAAACTCTACTGTGCAATTCCTATATGCTTGTGTTCGTGCTGTTAGATTATAACTCTTCTTCCGTCCTCCTTACCAAGGACAATATAATGTCAATAAAATAAGCTACTGAACAATTTAAGTTAACTAAATTAAGTGGGTTAGTAGTGCAAGGTTTTCCGGTCTTTGGGTGAGCCCGAAATGCTAGTAACAATAGCACTTTCGGATGCTATACGGTTGCCAAGGGTCAAACACAAGGGGGGTCCGGTTGGGAGAGTCCTGGTCCGTTTATGGGATTAGTACAGGTGTAGTTTAATTTAATCTCTTCTTTAAGTCGTCTACTTCCGATTGACTTGAATAATCACTGAACAGGTTAGGCCCAAGGGCAAGGGGTGACAACCCCTTCGATAAGACTGATGATTAGCTCGAAAAGATTAATCTTTTGATTTGAAAGACAAAGAGTCAATTTAGAGTAGTTGAAAACAATGACAAGTTCGCTTTGTTAGGTTTTAGGTCCCACTATCGATTCCGGTGCTGTCCTCGTAACCGTCCCTGCCTTAACCTTCTCAAAATAGTCTGATCTGATTCCCAATGTACCTTAGACAACTGATTCTGTTCCACAAATTGTTCACTGCGTACGTCCTTCTCCGGACTGATAACCAAATTAATTATCTACCAACTATGATAGCCCTGAGGCTCCAAATACGGACAGTCTAAGCGATGATTCCGGCAGGATCGATGTGAATTTCCGCACCTGAATCAAATGGGTTAAAACCCATTAGTACAAGATATAGGTGCGGGATTCGAACCCAACAACCATTACTCACAGTTCGGCTTTCTGAGCTTGAAATAAATTTGTACAAGTCGAATTTGTTGTGAAAGTTTGAGATTTAAGCGAGTTAACACAAGTTCTGAATGATTTGAGTAAGATCACAATGCTTAAAACCGATTTTAAGCAAAACGCTAGTTTTTAGAGCAATTTCGTGCATTCTTGTGCAGGAAACTGCACTTTCAATGTGAAACTATGATTTCAACTTGATTTTCCTTTTGTACAGTCTGCTTCCGTACGATTAAAATCTATTATTCGAAATTGATGCACTTTTGGGCCCTTTTAACTGCAGATAGGTACCCATTCATTCAGCTAATACAAGAAATATTAAATGGATTGAATTGATCAATTCTGGAATCTTCGTTTTCCGAATCCTAGCAAGGAAGGTAACAACTTCCTATCTTTAATATGTGTTACTTAATTAGAAAGTGATTTGCACGTAAGTTTGACGAAAACACAATACTTGAATGTAGAACTTTTAATTTCACGGTTCCAAGTAAGGAAGGTAACAACTTCCCGTTACTTAACAGGTATTAGCAAGTTAAAAGAGAGTTAACGCACAAGTTTAACGAAAACGTCATAATTTAACGTAGAACCTCTGCTTTTTAATAGGTTCTACCAAGGGAAGGTAACAACTCCCTATTTTGCGAGTGTCGAATATTGAGAACTACATAAATTCATAGAACTGGTGATTTTAACCTATATCAGAAGATGGTTCTGGTGCCCTATTCATAATACTTACGTAACTAATTGTTAATTTGCTTATTTCAGGTATAGTATTGACTATTACTTGATATTAGTTAAAATTGTCAGATTGTTAAAACCTATTATTGCCATTTGTGGATAATCAACATGGATGAGCTTTGTATTAGTCGTAAGATGAGCAAGGTTGATGTTTCAACCTTGCTAACCTTTATGTAACGGGGTTTGATTAGTTTTGCCTTTGAACGTGAACACCGACATGAAATGGTGTTAGGCCGCGGTTGCGGTCATTATTAGGAATGAAACATACATCAGACATGGCTAACTTAACTAAAAATGGCAATAACGGCGTGTTCTAACCTTAGAAACAAAGATCCAACGAATATAACTAGAAACTACATTCATTACAGCTTAATGTTCATTGAGTTGGCGATGTGACCGACCATTTGATGGATTCCTGTTCTTGCGATTCGTCCGCACTCTTGACAAAGAGTGGCTTACGCGGACGAATCGAGGACATCCAGATTCAGACTGATGAGGACCTAATACGGAGTCCCCGTGATTCTAGGTCCTATGGTCCTAACCTCATTTACATATTTACTAAACTGTGCCTAAACCTAGATTTCCTACGTAACCGTGTATTCACAAACTTCCAGACATACATACAAAACTTGTAACCTAAAACCACATTATTTATTACCATTTCCTGCGTACTATAGAAATCCTAGCGTAATATTGGTACTCCATACGGATCATACACACAGAGAATCATTAACCATTTGGACGATCACTTGCTCGATTACAACTGACAACTACATTACATGAAACATTCATACAAAGATCATAGGTAATCTAACATTGAACTACGTAACCCTATTTGCTAATTAAACACAATCAAGCAACATTTATGCAACACCTAACCTAACAACCACTTATGCCTCACTTATGCAACGTTTAGACTAGAGTACGCTCGTATTAATAGAAATGCAATCATTCAGGCAAATCACACATACACTTCATTCCTGCTTAATATCTGAGTCTTGATCACTCCAGCGATGCTCACAACCTTCATCGGACAGAAGGAGTTTCCGCGAGTCAACGCGCATACAGTCATGGAAGCCAATGCAATGCCATTCATACAATTCATGCATACACAAACATACAATTTCTTAGGTAAGTACTTATCTAACTAGTACTAAAAACAGACATAGTTACAAACAATCTAAATGGAAGCTAACTCTAATTAATACTAAGTGACCTACGCTCCTAGCTATTATTTTAAACGTACTAAATTAACTGAATTTAAACGAGAATTTGTTATGAGTTTTAGGTATCTAAAACTCAGTTTATAGCGCAGAATTTTGGCAATTTTGAGAACTTTAAGATTTTAGGAAAGCCGTGCGAGTAATGATTGCCAAGCAATCATTACTAACAAAACTACTATTATTAAACAAAACTGCTAACAACAATTAAATTAATTAATGGGGAAGCCGGCCATTCCCCGTGAAACGCTTGATAATAATTGTTTTAGAAAGAACAAGAGATTATTTTAGTATTCTGCTTTAAAACTTGTTCGTGTGTTTTTATAACCTTTTATTTTAATTACCGACCTACGACAAACAATTACAGATTATAGACAATGATTTTAAGGCTTAACAAAGCCTGAGATTAAATATGGCCGGCAACTCCTAGTTGCCGGCTGTGGGGTGAACATCGCTATTAATTAGCTTATTAAAAAATAGGGCCGTAGCAAAGGTACCCTCTAACTCAAACTTAGGGATTGGGTCCCCACTTAATAATCCCATATTCTACTTTAAAACCCCAATTTTAGGCCGAAAAGGGCCTTACTAAAAAGGTAAAAACATGGTCGTGGCTTGACCAGAAAAGTGCAACTAAAAAGTAACAAAATAAATGAATGGAATAATTGGAGGTGGAGGTCAACAAACCTCGATATACAGAGAGTGTCGGTAATAAAAACAGAAAAACAGAAATAGAGGCAATTCTCAAGGCCTCCATCGAACAGGAGGGGTTTACATGAGCTGCCCCTTTATTTGAAATAATAAAATAAAGTTGAAGAAGAAGATAAAATGAGATAAAACAAAATAAAAGTGGCTCGAGGCCCACGCATGCTATCATAACTAAAAGTATGGCCTCAGGCCCACAATACTGATAAAAAACTGGGGCTCTTCGGCCCAAAAATGCATATCAATTATGGCCCATTGGCCTCATTAAATGTGAAAAAACATGGCCTAAAAGGCCCCAAAATTGCATATAAAAGAATGGCCCGATGGCCTCCAAAAATACGGGAAAAATTGGCCCATAGGCCTCCAAGAATAGGGCCACAAAAGGGCCAAAAAATGTTGATTTGGCCGGGTATAACAAACCCAAAAGGCCCCTAAAACGAAGGTAGTGTTCGTGTTAAAATACTCAGTTTCTTTTTCTCTGACCAGTGCGGGTCAGAGAAAAAGTCCCTACGCGTCCTAACCTGGGAGGGTGCGTTGAATTCCCTATGCAGGTAGCAACTGCACTAGGGAACGCACCAAGGGAAGGGGAAAAGCAACCTACTTCGGCTGCAACTCAACGAACACTGATTTGAAATAAAAATTTTGGGACCGAGCTGACAGTTTTGCTGACAGCTCGGTGACAGGTCATTAGCGAAAGTTGGAGCGGATTGCCTCTTTGATTTTAAGGCAAAGCTTCTAGAAGGTTCTAGAACTTTCTAGAAGCTTGCCACCTTTTGTATGTGAGGCGCAGCGGCGGACTGAGCCAGCTGGCCATTAGAGGTCGAAATTAATGAGATTTTGAAATTATTGCCCCCCAACTGACCCATTTTTGATATATTTCCAGTGCCGAAACTTGGCGAAATTTTGCGAAACTTTCTTTAACACATAAACATAACCAAAGGGGAATTTTCGTGAAATTTCACAACTTTGTTGAGTTAATACACAGAATACATAATTTTCTATAGCTGAAAAATTACATCACAATAATCTACGTACTTACCTACTTATGCCTAACTACTTACATTAAAATTATTATTATTATTGAGGGAGGTAAGCCCCCTCTAAACCCAATGACCTGGGCTAATCCTACTATTTTCTTTTGTTTCCTCTTTGTTGACCTTGTCCTCGGCCAAAAGTTCAGGTGAGGACAACTGCTAGGCCTTGGAAGAAAGAGGCCTAGCAGAGAGAGAAAAGGGGAGAGAAAAGAAAACAACACCTGACCCAGGTGTAGTCTGGGAGGTAGACAACCTCCCAGACAATGAAAGAGGGAAAAAGGTTTGTCTTAACTTTAAGGCAAAGAAAACCAATTTTAGTACACTCCTTTTTGGAGTGATAAGATTACGACACAAAAAGTAATCTTATAAAAACATTTTTGCTCATAACTTTCTTATTATTGGGAGTTAAAAAGTCGTGTTTGGATTTTCGGAATCAGAATCAAATTCTCTTTCATATTAGCCCAAGTCATTTTCTAACCAAAAATACTAAAATTAACTAATTATTACCTAATAAACACTTAATTATTACTAATTGACCTTATCTAACTACGTACTTAGCTATTTCATACCTAATAATGAACCATCTTCTATTATTTGCTGTTTTAGGTGCGAACTTCCAGTTTATAGGCGATTTTACGACTAATTTTTGCTTTAATTATGCACATAAACTTCATATTTCGGGTTTATGACTTCCTGCTAACCAGTATGCGAACATTAGTGATTGTATTCATTTGCGGAGAAGGTAATATTCGACCCGAATAATGGACATTATTCGCCTATTCACGTAAGTTTAGTTTAGAAGTCGACCTTCATCTTCGTGTAGAGGTAACAACTCCACCTACTAAAGGGATTACGACCGAAATACTCCTTTTGCACAACTCCTGGATTAGTATTGTTAATAACACACACATTAGTAGAACTTAATTAAGCCTATGATCATAATCAAGACTAAAATTCATGTCCTAATTGAGTATAAACCTTGGACCCTATTGATAAACTTCTGGATTTCTACTGAATACTGGCAACTCTAGCTAAACAAACATACGATAATCTATACAATTATTGCTTGGACATTATTTGACACATACGTTCCATGTTGATGATCTTCGCTCTTCTTTACAGATCCATGGCACAAGAATTCTTCCTTGCAGTTTGGATATTTTGAAATACTTTTAGACCGATTTTGGTTACTGTTAGCACCTTATTTTATTAATTCCATTACAAATTCTTTGCGCAGAAAAAACGATTCGTAATGTTCTCACGCCTGGACCCAAATTAGGTCTTGCTGACTTGCAACTGGATGAAACAATTCTTACAAACGTGTAAACTTCGCTATTCGTACATTATTTGAAAACCTTGCTCGTTTCTATCCTTTTCTTGCACAAACCGGGCCGCCTGGCCTGTCTTAGATTAATAAAAACGGATTCTGACAGAACTTCACAGGTTCGCTTGCACAGATTAAATGACCGAACAAAACTTGCATTTCTGGCCTTGTTCTGGCCCAATTTCGTTGATTTGCCACCTGGAAACAGGCTTGTTTCCCGTGGCCCGCTGCTAATCTTAAAGGTATACAAAACTTGATGTTTTTAAATGAATTTCTAAGGTTGGAAGATGGTCAGATATTTGATGTTTGCTATAATTAACCTAGCTACTGCCTAACTACCTAAGCACATTAAATTACCGAAACCTACGTAATGCTAACTTTATGAATTTGTTAAATATCAGCAACCCAGAAAGGTTGAAATCAGCGTAATAAACTAGTCTCAACGTCCGGGGATGTGGCGCAGTGGTAGAGCGTTCTACTTCTTAAACCAAAGCTCGGCGGTTCGATCCCCGCCCTGGACACTTTTCTTCACATCTATCAGATCCTGATTTCAACCTTTCACATTTGGCGACCGTGCCGTGTCCTTACCGCTCTGAGGAGATGAAGTCGTTTGTGATGCCTGGGAATTGTGGAATTGCAGGTCAAGATAGATGGTTTGGTATATTGTGGTCCTCGTGGTGCTAAGGGTTATTGTATATGGTTGTATGGTTCTTTGATTTGTAAAGGCTCCCGGCTTTGAAGAAGAATGAAGTATGATATGGCCTCGGGGTAGGAGGCAGCCTGGGAGCCGCCCTTAGACCACATGGTACTTGGATTTGAGGACCGACCTGCAATTCCTGGAAATTCGAGGCCGAATTTCAATTAGCAAGGGGAGAATGTTAAATATCAGCAACCCAGAAAGGTTGAAATCAGCGTAATAAACTAGTCTCAACGTCCGGGGATGTGGCGCAGTGGTAGAGCGTTCTACTTCTTAAACCAAAGCTCGGCGGTTCGATCCCCGCCCTGGACACTTTTCTTCACATCTATCAGATCCTGATTTCAACCTTTCACATTCCTGTCACGGTCGCCAAATGTGAAAGGTTGAAATCAGGATCTGATAGATGTGAAGAAAAGTGTCCAGGGCGGGGATCGAACCGCCGAGCTTTGGTTTAAGAAGTAGAACGCTCTACCACTGCGCCACATCCCCGGACGTTGAGACTAGTTTATTACGCTGATTTCAACCTTTCTGGGTTGCTGATATTTAACAAATTAATATTGCTGATTATTTGATTAAACATTCTATGGCTAATCAGTTTTCCTACCTACAGTTGAATAAAATTAAATTAAGATGCTGCTTTGTGAGTGAGTTTTTGCATATAATTATTTCAACTATTTTCTTTACCAAAAATGCAAAAACTCACTCACTCACTGTCTCAGCAGCCATTCTACGCAGTCCCTACTTACCGACCTACCGACCTAACCGAACTAAATAACTAACTAGTTTCCACATAACTACCTAAGAAGCTCGGGGAACCGTACCGAACCGCTATTCGATCCGGCGCTGGCAACCCTGGCAGCCAGCCGAGTGATAGACGCGCAATCTACCACCCTTTCACTTGGGCTTGTTTAAACTTGTGCAAAACTGGCATATAAAATTGAGGAATTTTGAAGAACACGAATTTGGGTAAAAGTTACATATTTTTGTAGAGCTTGAAAAGCTGAATATTTTTTGTGCTTACAGCACCAAAAAATATTAAGTAATTAATGAGAAAAACACAACTAAAGTTTGCTTTCACATATGCGTAACTTGCACATGCAATGTGTTACTGAACTGCACACGTGCTGGGTTGCTAAATTGCTTTCATATATAGGCTAGCTTGAACTCGTTCTAAGCATAACCCGTGTAGCTCACTGGCTGAGTACCGGACCCCGAATCCGGAGGTCCTGAGTTCGAATCTCAGCACGGGTCTATTGCTTTTGCTTAGCTTGGATTATTTTGTTGTGTCGCAAACCTGGACATTATAACCGGCATGACTTAAACAATTAAAGCTGCAAACTCTAAACTAACAACTATTTTAAGCGAGATAACGGGTATTCTTGTTCCTAACTAGAGCTACGCAAAACAACCCCTTTCTAACTAATAATATGACAATACAACACAGCTACGATCACTTTCTTGATTTATAACCCTAGAACCTTTTGGTCCGCTAATCGGACATTTGTTATGAGACGTTCAATTGTGATAGATTTCTCCTTATTTTATGTATTAGCCTCATTTCTAACCCGGTTAGTGCTGGATTTCATGGTTGCGGCTCATCCGTCCCCTAATCGCAGGGCAACCTACACAGATGACCGGAAATTCGACAGATCTGCAGACCTAATACGGGGTCCCCGTGACCCTAGGCTGCAGAATCTGCCCTAACCGTCAAACAGAACAATATATAAACAAAACTTCACACCACATTCACCCCAAAACTGGCAATTTCACGTCAAACACGCATCTAGGTTATAACCGAAATACATCCCTGATTAGTTGCGATTAGGGGCCAAATTGCTACTCAATATGACCCAGTTCCTGCCTAATATCTGAGTAATTACACATTCATTCTGGCCTTTCCAAGACCCTTATCAAAACAAAGGGAGTTTACATGGTAAGCCCTCAATCACACTCACAGTCACACAATTTTGGTTCAGAATTCACACTTGAAAAAGGGGCTAAACTTGGAACCTCATAAACCATAAGGAATTTACCCAAGAAGCCAATTACGTAAATTTAGGATTCACATTCACACAATAATGGTCACAGTCACACCAACAGTTACATAATCAACAGAATAGCATAATACAGATCCTACACTTTCCTACCTAAATGAACCTATTCTTTGTATGCACATTTTGTTGTAGTTTTGGAATTAACGGGTCTCCGTCTGGAGCCCAAATTTTGTAAGTTTGTGATTTTAACCGAGACTGAGAATTTTGAAACTTTGAGAATTTTACTGGAAAGCTAAACGAGTAATAATTGCTCGGCAATTATTACTAAACAACAACGGTCAGTTCCGCTAAGGACAGCTTGATTAAATTAACTTTGGGGAAGCCGGCCGTTCCCCTCAAAAAGGCTAAATAATTAATGATTAAAACAGTTTCTGGGTTTTAATTCCTACTAATTTTAGGTAGCCGACCTACACAAGTTACAGTACACAATTACAAACAATATTTTTGACTTCAGTAGTGCCTATCTTTACGAATGCGGCCGGCAATTCCTAATTGCCGGCTGTGGGGAGAATTATTTCCTAGACATAACTCAGTTCAGAACACGAGGTCGTGACCAAGGGACCTCCTATCTCAACTCAAGGGTGGGTCCCCACTCAAAATCCCTTCAATACTAAAGAAACCCCGAGAAATATGAAAAAGAGAAAATGTCTGGCCACGAGGGCTCGCTGATTGAAAAGTGAAGAACACTGGCCACGAGGGCTCGCCGATTAAAAAGTGTAAAAACTGGCCACGAGGGCTCGCTGATTAAAAATGTAGACACTGGCCACGAGGGCTCGCTGATTAAAGACGAAACAAAAATACTGGCCACGAGGGCTCGCTAATTTTGGGATGTAAAATAAAGTTACTGGCCACGAGGGCTCGCTGTTTTCTCGATTAGGGGTTAGCCAAAAAAGGGCTACCCTTTAATTGAAAACTGAGGCCCGAAGGCCGAAAAACCCATAACCCAAAACGCTGGCACACCAGGAGAACGCATTGAGAGAGAGGGGGGATACACGGCCGCTCTCGGCCGGAGCTGAAGCAATACTGACTGGAAATTTTGAATTTCCAGTCAGCCGACCTCACGCCTGTTGCGGGTCTCTTTGAAGCGAACGGGATTTCCAGACTCTTCTGGAAATCCCCTTTGTGAACGCAGACCCGACGTGGGCTGTTTGCACGCCTGGCCCACCGGAATGGAGATTTATGGGGGGTCTAGAATTATGACCTCTTTGTGTGATAAATTTCAGAGCTGTATTTCCAGAAACTTTCCAGACTTTTTGGTTAACACATAAAGGTAACCAAAGGGGAAAGTATCTGATAAAAATACTAACTTTCTTAAAATGAAAAATGAAATAACGCAAACTAAAGGCCTCTCGGGGCCCAATATGAAAAAGTAAATATTAACTAATGTTATTGCCGTAAACTTTTGTAAAATTTGTGTTTTGTATTTTTCAGGCGCTCCCTTATTCACTGGCCCCTTTCTCTTCCTTTTAGTCAAGATTTTTCGGCCAGGAAGAAGGGAGGTCGCTTTGTTAATCCCAGCGACAATTGCTCTCCCTCACTGGAGCTGGAAGTCCCTACCGTAAGGTACAGGAGGGCAATTGTTGCGCAAAATTAGTGCATACAAAGAGCTACCTAATTTTCTAACCAATAAAAATTATATATTAATAATCTACGTACGTAACTACCTAAGACCACTTATTTTCTTTTTATTTTAATAATTTCCAACCTATGACCGTATATGTCATTTTTAACGGCCTTTTCCGTAATAATTCACTACCTTTTGAGTGACAAATTTGATAACCTTTCCTCTTTACTAGTATAAGTTTACTTTAAATGAATTTTGAACCATTTTTCAAGCAACCGGAGGCCTGTTAAGGCCTGGGGAAGAGTAACGACTCCTCCGTTAGTTGATCAGAGATTATAGTTGGGGCCTATTACTGACCCGGGAGTGGTAACGACCTCTCCGTTATTTGTTAATACCCTGATCAATCCTTATTAGCTCATATTCCACTGGGTTCCTATCCTATTCTGGCACTACTTATGCAGATTATAACGCTATTTTCAACCTTATTTCCTGCACCTATATTCTATTGAGCTCCTATTCTCTTCTTGCGCTGTTTATTCGTGTCCTACCACTATTATAAACCTTGTTTCTTAACCACGCTAGAACCTATGTCCCGATTAGTAAGTTTTCGAGTGATTTGAACCGGCTGGCAACTCTGATACTCACAAGGTCAAAAATAATTACAACAATAGCTTGGACGTTCACACACTGCATTCTAAGTTCTGAACAACAAATTTCAAAAGCGACCAACAATAACAATTCTAATTCCGCTCGCGATTCAGTTTTATGAGTTTTCTTAACTTTTGGAGTTTTAATTCATCCGTAACATTACACATTCTCTCCTTCTTGGAGCCGCTTTCTATTTTTTATTGTTATATATACGCCCAATTGCAACAAATCGGACTAAGTTAGCTCGGTGTTAGCTTAACCCCGAGCTAACTCGGTGTTAGCTATTCTGCAGCTGAGCCATAGCTTAGGGTTAAAATTAGGCCGTTGCACTAACTTTGGTCTTGTCAAGAATAACAAACCCTAAGCTTCAGCTCAGGGTTAACTTTAACCAATTAGATTCGTTTCTTTAGTCAATGTATCCAATCATCATCTGTCAAGGTTACCTGACGAGACGACTAATTTAACCTCGCTCAAGGTTAGCTCCGAGCTAAGTCTTTACTCTTCTTAACTCTGAGCTCAAGACTATGATTGAAGTAGAGGATCGAATCTCGGGAGGAACATTCAAAACGAAAGTGCGTAAATCTTTTTGTAAAAGCTATGAAACGTGTTTAAACAATAGCTTGAGCAGCCAGTGACGAACGTTGCCGAATAATGAAAGCTGAAATCTTATAAATTGAGTTAGTCTTCAGTTAATCCTGATAGGAATCAGGATTAAGTTTCGGTCTCTAAAGACCAAGTTAGTTCGGAGTTAACCTCGAGGTTAACTTAACCTGATTTTGTGCAACGGATTAACTGAGAATTATCAGGTTAACTCCGAGTTAACCTTGAGGTTAGTTTAACACCGAGCTAACCCTCATTGGTGCAATCCGGTGATAGTGGTAGATTAAATATGTAGCACTTGTTGAATAGTCGGGTCAACACTGGTTGAACATGGCCAAATCTCGATAAAATCCCGGAATATCATATCATATCATCCCGGACATATCCTCGAATAAAAACAAATAGTTCATTTTTCAAATTGGTACCTGCTTCTATTCATCTATTGTTTTGTTTCTGAATACTTTCTTACATCAGATAAGCCTCGAAGCCTGGATGGAAGAACTCACATAGTTTTCACGCTAGTTCCAATTTAAGGCTTTCTCAAATAGCTTTTCCACTTTCAGAATAGCTGCTCCTATGAAAACGAGGCTCTCAAGCAAACTAGGCCAGATAAGTATGATTGGTTTACCTGCCATCATATTTTGCAACGGTAAAAATCAATCTTAGACAGCTGGCTTCCCTAGTTTCAAGATAGCCTATTGTTAAATACTCGCTACGCGAAGTATGTTTCACTAATCTTTTGAATGATTTCTTTATCACTAGTGTGTAGAAACCTCGGTTTTGATCCTTTCGTTAATTAGCCAAATTAGTCAATTAGTCAGTTGTTGTATAACTTTCTTTGAGTGCGGTCGGCCTGCGGGCGTTGTATACTTATATAGTATTAGCTGTGTATTGCTGTTACTGGTATCCCTCCATTAAATACGTAAGTTCTTGACAGTAAATATATGATGCCTTATTCTACTTTTAATTAGGGAAGGTATAGTATTTAGGTAGGGTTATATTTTGACGTAGGTTGCACCCTATGCTTCTACCTACTTAGCCATTTAATTACCGGTTGATACCGGACAGTTAGCCGGTAGTTAATATTTGGCGACCGTGACTCGTGACATTGTCCGGTCTGTCATGTGAAAATTTCATAAATTTTTGAATTTTCATTTATAATTTTCTAACTCAATTTTGAGTTTTATGAAATAATTTTTATATCAAACCATTTGTCTGAATTAGGAGAATCTTTTGTGATACTTTTTAATTAGTTTTGAAGACTTTCAAATCCTCCTATTGTGTGGGGTGCAACTTTAAATCAGTATGAATTTTGGAGCTGACGAAGCATGGTCGGGGGAATCCCCCCCCAACTCCCCACCCCCCCCCCCCCTTAGGTTATTTGGGATCGGGGAAACGAATCTGTACTGACTGCAGTTATTGGGGCTGCCCAATAACCGATTTTCCAGTAAATTTCAGGTAGTTTGAGAACTTCTCCCCCCCCAACCCCCAAGACAGGAATAAAATTTTTTAAATTTTTTTTCAAAATATTTTTCTGTATGGTTTTCATTCACCCTTTGGGGTTGAATATTCCTGGATAAGGGAATAATCAGCTCTGAAGACTTCACAGAAGCTGTACTGAGGATATTTTTGTCAAATTTTTGAATTTTTGGTCAATTTTTGACCCCCCCCCCCCAATTGACCCCCCCAAGGTCAATTTTTGCTCAAGTTTAGTCAAATCTGGCATTAAATTACTTGTTGGGTCTTCTCCCAAGCGTGTAAAATATTTTTAGGCAATTTTAAAGGCAGAATTTTCGAAATTTTGCAATTTTAGACCGATTTTTGCAAATTTTGACTTCCCCCAACAGATCCCAAAATCTAATTTTTGAGCATTTTGGTGCAATTTGTGCTTATCTATGGGTTAGTCCAGACGCAAAAAGCGATTCTAGGCATATTTTTGAGTATTTTAGGTGATTTTAGGCGAATTTTTTCATGAAATTTTCTAATTTTGTGTTTTTCTGGTAATTTTCTAGCTCTGTATAACTTAGTATTACGTTTTTGTGTCATAATACACAGTTTTGTGCCATATTAGTGCGATTTAGACGTTATTTTCGCAAAATTTTTGTTATACGCATATAGCTTCAAGTGTGTTTTTTCTGCAATTTTGACGAATTTTGATTAATTTTACGTAGAGTTTCTGTTTATACGTATAATCATTTATTTATCTTTTGAAGGTTTACTCCCTGTAAATAATTGGGAAAGAGTTTAGCAAATTTTTGGCCAAATTGACGAAAATATACGAAACTTGGTGAATTTAAGACGCTCTCTGGAGACACGTCAAGCTGCTCGTTTACGTTTAGAAAAGGAACAAAAAATGACTGAATTGACGAATTCTATTACCCTTTTTAAAGGGCTGAGTAATTATAACGGGCGTGAAACAAAACTCACATCGGAGGATTGGATTTTGAGTTTTGAAGCCATTGCTAAGGCTAATAACATCGAAAGAGAGAAATTTTATGCAATTTTATTTGCAAAGTTGGGTGAATCTGTCATCCACCGGTTGTCTTTGTTGGGCATGCCTGTTTCGTATGACGAAACGGTCAAACTCTTGAAGACTCTGTACGAACCGGTCCAAAAAACTGCGGTGGAACACTCTCGAAAATTTTACGTACGTACTCAGAAAAAGGAGGAAAACGTTCAAGATTTTGTGTCTGAACTGGAAATGCTAGCGAGAAAAGCTTTTCCAGGCGAGAGTGAGGATGACAGCGCCGATAAAATTTTCGAGCAATTGCGCAAAGGTCTAAAACCCGATTTACGTAAACTTGGAAAGTTGGGGACAATCTATGACGAAATTACGTAAAATTGTCACTCAACTCTCACGACTCGAAGAGGAGTGTGAGACGGATTCCGCAGAGTCGGAAGCTTCAGAAAAGCCTGAAAAATCCCATAAAAGGGATAAAAAGGCCAAATCGAAAGCGAAAGTTTGTTCTGTTGCTACCGAAAGTTCTGAAAGTTCGGGTGATTTGGACAAAAGGTTGCAATCTCAGGAGGACGAAATCAAAAAGGTGAAAATTCGAAATGCTCAAAGGGATTTGGTTTTGGAAGCAACTAAAGGGTGAGTCAGCGGACACAGGAAATGCTCAACCATCTACGAGCACAGCTTCTGGCGACGTAAATTCCGTTCAGGCATCAACGGAAAAGAAGGAAAAACCGCCAGAAAAGGCTCAAATGGAGCAAAGGACCTGTTATGCGTGCGGTAATCGAGGTCATATATCACCGCAATGTGCCATGAATCAACGAAATAATCAGAATTTTCGTGGCAAAGGAAGCCAAAATCGTAGAAATTTGGGTGGTCGTCGTAATTATCCCGGAAACCGGAATTATTACAACAACCAGTCAAATTTTGAAAATGATGGCTATTCCAATAATCGAAATTGGAATAGAGGAAATCGAGGAAGAGGCGGCGGTCGAGGAGGCCGTCGGGGAGCAAATTTCGGAAATCGAAATCAGGAATCGAGTATTTTTATGTCTCCCAATGGGCAGGTTTTTCGAGGGAATGGTCAAAATAAATCAGGTGTAAATTTTTTGACTCCCATTGAACAGCAAACTGATCCTGCTTCTCAGTTGGTTCAAGCCTTGCAGAATTTTCATCAAGCGGGGAGCCAGGCAAATTCCGGGGCAGCTCCTCCGCAATAACTTCCCCTCCCGGAAAAACTGAATGTACGTATATTGAGAAGGAAAAACCGCAGGTGAATTCTATGTCAGAAAAAACCCCAAATTTTTTTGAGGGGCTTTTGAAGCTTTTTCCGGATGAAAAATTGCTTCATGCAAATCAAATTTGTGCGGTTTTTACTCCTACCTACGCAGATGTAACTCGGGGTGAACGATCTCAAAATTCTAAAGAAAACCCCCGAAATTTACTTCAGTCTCAGTTGCAACAATTTTTGCAAAATGTTGATATACGTACATTCGTAAATGCTTTGACAAAAGCCCGCCCTCCTCAGATTCCTTGGTTCCTCGATCTCCTCAGAATGTAACATTTTTGGAACCTATCAGTCCAGCAGAATTACGGAAGATGAAAAATCCACGTATTATTCCGTTAATACCGGTGAATTATCCAAATTCGAGCAATTTTCGATCTCAATCGTCTTTTTCGCGAAATTTTTGCAATACGTATAATGGTAGAAATAATTTCTCCAACCACTCTAGTGGTCGAATAAATTATTCTAATAATGCGACTTTTACTCCACGTGTGAATTATTCTGCCAATAATTGGCTTGGAGGAGCGCCTAGTCTTAAATAGAGTTGGCGCCCCCCCCAGCCAAAATTATTGGAAGAATGGTCCTTGTACTAACCGGTTGCCCGGTACTAGTACTCAGTGGTATAAAAATGACCGACAGTCTTTTGCTGTGCCTGTAAATGGTAATTTGAATCAAGGTTCAAATTACAATAGCACTGCGCGTGTTTGGGAAAACAGTAGGTTTCCTGTGGGAAATCTTGCCGCTTTCTCAAATACAAATTGGAGCCAATATATAGCACAGCAAGGGGCACCTGGCCTTACGCCAATTTCTAGTACTAGTGTAGCTGGGGTAGGTAGTCAGGGATCATCTGTAGGTGCAAGCGCGACGGCTAATGTCCCTGCACAAGGGGACACGATGCTGAAGGCCTCAAATAGTCTAGATGAAACCTGTACAACTAATGCTGCAAATAGCTCAGATGCCTCAATTTATAAAAAGTCAGAGGTGAAAAATACAAATACGCCATCTAGCGTGAAAATAACTAGGGAAACATCACCAGACCAGTTTGTTACACGATTAAATCGTCTTAGAACAATTGATGAGGCACCTGAACCAGAGGAGAAGGCAGCTAAAATTCGTCTTTCAACGTGGAGAGGGAAACTAACAGTAACATCAAACATAAAAGTGACAATAATTCATCATCAGGATGAAGGAAGTTGAAACAAAATTCGAAACGTGGTCAGAAAAAACATTCTTGTAAGATTCCTGACCCAGATTTTCCCGGAAGGTTTCTTTTTGAGTATGATTCTTCGGAAAGTTCATGTTCGGACCAAAATCTGTCAGATTCGTCAGATAACGAAAGTAAAGATTTGGACGAAAATTCAAGTCATCAGCCACATAAGGCTCCTGAAACTGACTTTGTGGCAAATAATCGAAACTTTTTGGCCGCATTTGTACATCAGGATAAATATTTCCTTGGTGCTCAGATGAAAATACCGCCTGTGCATTCACCCCTGATAGTTGCATTAGTGGGAGGCGTGAATACTTTAGCTCTTATTGCTACGGGCGCTAACATTTCTGTTTTTTCTAAGAATTTTGTCGAACATTTAAAGCAAAAATGCCCCGGAAAATTTGACATTTGGGGATGGTGCCTGTGAGCAGGCTACCGCAGATGTCCAAATGTCCATCAATTTTTCTGGTTCAGTCAAATTTGAACTGTCTTTTCAGGGTCATAGGTGGGCGCATGAGTATTTGATCAGTGACTTTTGTCCATACGACATTCTTTTGGGTATGGATTTTCTTTCATTCTACAACTGGTCTATGCTCATGGGTCGTCACTCTATATACCACCCGCTTTTTAAGGAAGTTCCTTTGCTGGGGGCGCCTCAAATAGGCAGCATCTTGCAAATGATTGGAAAAGCACGGCCTACAGGTTCGAATATTTGTTTGCAATTTCGAACTTGTATTCCGGCGAATTCTGAGTCATGGGTCTCTATTTCATGTGATGAAGGACCACAAACTTTGGATGTGAATGTTTCTGATGATGAATGGGATTTACCATTCGTACGTACAAAACCATCAATTGTAAATGAGCGAATTGTTCCTTGGCCTTCACGGTTTGAAGAAACGCCTAAACTAGTACGTAATTCCACGAAAGTTTTGGAAAAATATGATTGTTATATTGTTCTTGGTATAATTTCCAAACAGGAAGAAGCCCAAGAAATCAAAGTTTGGAATTTGAGCGATGAGCCAATCTAGCTACATCCAGGAATGGTACTAGCTTACGCGGATGACTTAGTCACTTTAAAAAACCGTCAAGGCAAGGAATCATTTTTACAATTGGGCGATACCTGGCTAGAACAAGAATATATATGTGAAGATGACTTACCTAAGTCTGTGCATGCTGAAATGTTTTCTGCAAATGTTGAAGATACGTACGTAGATGTGCCTACTACGTCAAAACAAGCGGCAGGTGAGTCTAAGGTACCTACTGAACAGGAATTATACGAGCAATTCATCCAGGAAGCTCATTTGGACAAATTTGAATGCTCAGAAAAGGCGAAAAGTAAGTTTAAGGAACTCATACGTAAGTACGTACATGTGTTCGCAACGCCTGACAACTTGGGAAAATGCAGCACTGGACAACATCTCATTGATACTGGAATGGCTGGTCCTGTCACAGCAAAGCAAGGCAAAGCAATCGGATTAATCCAATGGAAAGAGTGGAGATAGAAAAGCATATCACGAACATGCTAGAACAGGGAATTTGTGTTCCCTCTGATAGTCAATGGTCTTCTCCATGCATGCTTGTGGGCAAAAAGGACGGAACAACTCGATTTGTTATTGATTATCGTCAGTTGAATAAAATAACACGAAAAGACCGCTACCCTTTACCTAAAATAGATGAAATTCTTGATATGTTCTGTAAAGGGAAATTCTTTTCAACTTTGGATTTAAATAGCGGCTATTGGCAAATCGAGATGTTTCCTCCCCATAAGGAAAAGACTGCATTTATTTCGCATATGGGTTTGTGTCACTTTAATGTCAAGCCATTTGGTTTGACGAATGCCCCTGCGACTTTTCAAAGAATAATTGAACGGATATTCACTGAGTTGCCTGTTTGCATTGACGATTTATTAATTCCATCTAACGACGAAACTCATCATTTGAAAATGCTAGAAATGCTTTTTCAAAAACTATCGGATCATGGTTTACGGCTAAAGATGAAAAAGTGCGTATTTTTCCGCAAAAAGGTTGAATATCTTGGTCATTTTATCTTGGAAAATGGCATTGAAACAGATCCAGGTAAAGTAACTGCGGTTAAGAACTTTCCAGTACCTATTACTGTTAAGCAATTGCGTGGTTTCTTAGGTATGGCTGGATATTATCGGAGATTTATTAGTAACTTTAGTTCTATTGCGGCACCAACTTGCTTAAAAAAGATGAAGGTTTTCACTGGGACGAAAAATGCCAACAGGCTTTCGAAAATCTAAAGCAAGCTTTAATAAACGCACCTGTTCTTGCGTACCCAAATTGGGATAAGCCTTTCATTCTAACAACGGATGCTAGCGTTGTGGTTCTTGGTGCTGTTCTAGAACAAGACCAACCAGGAGAAACAAAGCCTAAACCTATAGCTTATGCTAATAGATCTTTAGTTGGTGCAGAAAAACGTTATAAAATTGTTGAGTTGGAAGGTCTTGCTGTAGTTTGGGATGCAAGCATTTTCGGCATTATCTACGTCATCGACAATTTACTTTGTATACTGATGACGAAGCCCTCAAGTATATTTTTGCAAATGCCAAAAACCAAGGCTATACTAGAATTGCTAAATGGGCTATTGCACTTTCTGAATTTAATTATCAGACTTTATATCGAAAAGGCGTGAATAATCCTGTATCTGACTGTTTGTCTCGCAATGCACAACAGACTGTCGTTGAACATGACAACAGCGAAGTTGAAGATGCGAATCAAACTAGTAAATCTGTGAATAAGTTTCAGTACGTATCTGATGAGTTTGATGTAACCGGTGATATGTACCCTCCAGTTTTTGTCATAGAGCAGTATACCGATGACCAATGGTCACAAGCTCTTAAAACTGATCCTGACTTTAGTGCTTTTATCAAATATTTGCTAAAAGGGACTTTACCCAAGGATGATTTAACTTGGACTCTAAGACGTGATCAATCTAATTTCGGACTTAAAGAAAATGGAATGTTGTATCGTTTTAGTACTGACATCAACGGTCGAAAGAAAAAGTGTTCTGCTCGTTTAACGTGTGTACCTAGGAAGTTTCGCAACTATATTTTAGAACGGTTTCATTCTGATATTGATACTGGTGGTCATTTGGGTGTACCTCAAACTCATTATAAAGTAGCTGTGAAGTATTATTGGCCCACATTACTTACTGATGTTAAGTTGTTTATACGTAATTGTTACGGAGAAACATGGTATACTGGGTGTAATCATGTTTTTTGTACGTAAGTAGACTTTTATTATCTTGGAGTGAAGCTTTAGTCATTTTGTAAAAAGATGATCTTTGTAAATCCTTTGAAAACACTTTACTATCTTTCTCTTTTCTATCTTTCTATCTTTTCACTTTTGCTATTAGCTTATTCTCTACGAAGGCTCAATTTTGGAAATTTTTAGGGTATATTTGTATGTCTAATCCACTTTCTTTTTCAGCTTTACAGCTCTCTCGGTGCTTTCAACGGTGCTTAATTGCTCAATCAACATCCTACCGATGAGTTCCCTGCCATACAATTAGTGTCTCAACCCAGTATTTGCCATCTACAACTTTGAATTTTGGAATTATTGAATTTAGTCTTTTTGTTAGTCTATATATGTACTTTAATTTTTGTCTTTAAACGGTGTCTTTGATTTTTGCTTTATATTAATCATTTCTCTTTTCTGTCATTCCATTGTTTGTTTGTTTTGTTTAGCTTGGACTTTTCTTTGTTGTGAGTTTTTGTTCTGATTTTCTGTATTTGTCTTAGTCTTTAATTAGTTGGTTTCAGTCAGGTTATTTGTTTTGTCTTTGTTGCCATTCGTGGGCACTCGTTCTTTTTCGCCGGGGGATGAACGGCTATAGTTATGAACGGCTATAATTGTTTTGTGTTGTTAGCTAGTTAGGAACTTTTGAAAATTCTTTATTTTCGCGCAAAGAAAAATGATTTATTTTCGTTTTTGAGTTAGGTCTGGTTTAGTTTAGGGCTTTAGTGAAATTATTTTGATGTTTTCTAGTTCTTCTATTGTTTTCTTTAAATTACCATTTACTTCTTTGCTTTCTGATGATTAAGTTAGGCCCAAGAGTTGAGTTAGGACGGAAAGCACTGTACATGGTAGTTTCTGCTTCTTCTCATCCTACTACTTCTATACCAGGGTATTTTGGCTTTGTTGTAGATAGGATTTTTCTTGTTTTGTCTGCTATTCTTTTTGCATTGTTAGCTTAGGCTATATGTTAATTTCGTACTTTGTTTTGTTGCTTTAATGCTATATAAAATCTTTGTACTGTTGTAAAGAATAACTGTGTTGTATTTAATCTTTTGAACTGCTGTACAGTTATAGAATGTAGTATTTAGTCATTGTAAAGTCAGTCATTAACTGTACTGTTAGAGCTCTATAAACGTATTTGTAAGTATGTTTGGTTTTGTGTGTAACTGTGGAATTTTGTGTGATTGTTATGGTTTTTATTCATAGTGGCTAAAGGGTGCTATTTTCATTTGTGGGTATCGTAACTCGATTATTTCTTTCGATTCTTTCATTTTTTTAATTCTCTAAATTGAAATACTACTTCGCTTTAACATGCTATCAACTTTGTTGTAATATTGAAGTACAATCCCCTATTTTTGGTTCTTAGCTTATATCCTTGAATTATCTTTTGCTACCACTTTTCTACTATCTTTCTGAAAACTTTTATTCTTTGGTAAACTACTTGGTTTACTATTTGAAGTTCTTTTTGTTATCATAGGTTGTATATAAATGCGCCAGGGCTTCCTATGGTTGCTTACTGGTCGCCCATGTCTTTTTGTCTTGAAAGTACTTTTCTCTTAAATTTTACCATCCTAAAACTCTCAGCTATTATGGTAGCATCTCTCTTTTATCTTGGAATTTTATCGGGCGCTAAAACCTTTCGCCAGGGGATAATGTTAAATACTCGCTACGCGAAGTGTGTTTCACTAATCTTTTGAATGATTTCTTTATCACTAGTGTGTAGAAACCTCGGTTTTGATCCTTTCGTTAATTAGCCAAATTAGTCAATTAGTCAGTTGTTGTATAACTTACTTTGAGCGCGGTCGGCCTGCGGGCGTTGTATACTTATATAGTATTAGCTGTGTATTGCTGTTACTGGTATCCCTCCATTAAATTCGTAAGTTCTTGACAGTAAATATATGGTGCCTTATTCTACTTTTAATTAGGGAAGGTTTAGTATTTAGGTAGGGTTCTATTTTTGACGTAGGTTGCACCCTAGGCTTCTACCTGCAATCGATTAGCCATTTAATTACCGGTTGATACCGGACAGTTAGCCGGTAGTTAATACTATAATATAATTTTTCAGTTTTAGTGCTTCTAGAGAAGTTTCATCTTACGGTTCTGCCTTCGCTTGCATTGTGCGTATGCTGAGTCAAGCAAAGTTGCTCAATTTAGAAATGACAGCTAATGTTGAAGAGCTAAATCCAGCTAAATAGCAGCAACATCAACTGTAGTTTCAAAGGAAACGTGTAAGTTGTAGCACTGCCATCAGTGCTCTGTGATATTTGCATGCACCCTAGCAGGCAAAGCTCCAACTGCACGAGGGCTTCCAATTTCCAATTGTTGTATTATCATTATTATTATTATGTACTATCCAACCTAATTTGCATATTTGTGTTTGCAGAGAGTATATAAGGGGAGAGATTCGTGATTTGTGCAGCCAGGTCCACTGGCTGTCAGCTAGCAGCCTCGCTGCATACTGTGACAGGAGAGGAGCGAAGGCTTATTACCGTGCACGTGCAATACATTTTACGTATACGGTTTTAGCATTTTTCGGTCACACTGACCCATGTTACAAGTCGAAAATACAAGACGAACCGTCTAAATGTGGGTTTTTCCAAAATGAACCAACTGACTGAATTATGTAGTGACACTGACACCCCCGTTGACATTTACAGAGATTATGCGCTGCACTCAATTGTTATTATTCCAACTGAAACCATATTTTTGGATTCAGGCGTCCTTGATAGTCTTAAATTTATGGTTAGGACTGCGCCTCTGTAAAGAGTAAGATATATAAGTTTGAGCAGGCAAGAATGAGTATATGCTATCTCTGCTAATGTACTTCTATCCAACTCCAACTCCATAAATGCAGCTAACCTATGTTTAAAGCATAATTCTATACGTAGGACCTCGCTGACGATTTATGATTATGATTAGCATTAGCAAGAGTACATAATACATAAGAGTATGACAGCTGGCATACTCTATGTATTATAAGCGTGACACATCCTCTGCACGCTAACGGCTGACCCCCCCCCGCAAATTGGACCCTTCACTTCAAAAGAATTCGCGCGCTATAGTTGTGTGCTAAAGCTCGAAGCAGACACAAAATTCGCGCACGTACCGCTAGTGTATTCGAGCTTTAACACACAAACATAGAGCGAGTGAGCGTACCCACGTTTCGACTGGGTACCAATTTGCGGGGGGGGGGGGTCACTGGGGTCCAATTTGCGGGGCGGTGGTCAGCCGTTAGCGTGCAGAGGATGTGTCAAGCTGATAATGCATAGAGTATGCCTGCTGTCATACTCTTATGTATTATGTACTCTTGGCATTAGGTATATAAACATAGGGAATTATAGCCGTTCTTACTTAACTTACAACTGGGGAAAAGTTGTTAATTGTCGTGGGTTTAGTTTGAACAGCTGTTGCCGGATAAGGTAGATGTGTGTGTGTGAGTGTGTGAGTGTGTGAGTGTGTGTGTATGTGTGTATGTGTGTGTGTGTGTGTGAGTGTGTGTGTGTATGTGTGTGTGTTCGTGTGTGTACGTGTGTGTGTATGTGTGCGTGTGTGTGCGTGTGTGTGTGAATGATTGAAGAAATAGAAAGGTTATACTACCAGCAACAGGCTTCACATCGACATCACTCACAAGCTCAGCTACATAAGATTCACACAGTCATAATGTTAGGTTTCTGCTGAGCAACAAGCTTGAAATTGATTTAAACATCACTTACATGACCTAACAGGACTAGTACGTTTTGCAGTCATTTGTGCTTGGTTGTTAGGGATATTGAATATCTTCAGCCTTCAAAGACCATATTTGAAAAAATAACGTGCAAAAGTCGGGCTCATTCACGCAGAGTCGAATCTTGCAGATGTGTACAACTGCATTGTGTTATGAGTCGTCCCGGTCAGTCGAATCTCTGCTCGGTACGGTACCGTCAGTACTGGCTGGAAAGTACAAGCTTTGCACTAAGCCTTTGTAACATCCTGATGATACATACTATATCATACCATGTGTACTTGTGTATTTACAACACTATGTTAGGTGTATTCAAACAATATTAGCGCACATACAGTGCAAAACAACTTGACTGGTGAGTTGGACAGACTAGTGTTCTTCACCGGCCGGGTGGAAATCGGCCAACCGGCGGCCGCCGACAGGCCGTTAAACAGCCGGTGATCGGCCAGCCCGCCAGCCGTCCGGCCGCACTTATATTTCGGCGGTTTATCAGAATTTTCTCAGTAAATCCATTTTAAATCGTTATGCTGCAAATTCATATCTGGATTTCCAGTTCTGTGTCAGCCTGTCGGCCATGTTTATTCTTCGATTCGTCAGACGTCTGTTTCTGGCCGGTTGGGCCGCCAAACGGCCCCCCGGCCGGCAGTTTTCGGCAGCATTCAGAAAGTCGGCCGGTCGTTAACGGCCGACCGACAAAAGTTTCGACCGGTCAACAACACTACGTCCGACAGACAACGAGAAAGGCCGCTGCCGCGAAATATTTGGTCTCCCCTTTTTCTCTGTTAATTTCAGATGGCAAGTATCGCTCGCCGCTACCATAAGTACAGTGTTATAAATTCCTCAAATTAATCGCCTTTGTAAGTAAAAGCTGTTGCTGTCGAAACTCTAAAGTAATAGATTCGCCAGTTTTAATGAGAATTAGCAATGGGAGAGCAAATATATCAGGGGGACAAAATATTTCAGGTCACCGGCCGTTTGATCAATCAACAAACTCTACAACTTATGCTGTTATAAATGCGTTTATCTTTTGCTTTCATTATCATTAATAAAATAAATGATTAGATCTAAAACTTCAAATAATAATGCTAATACTTATGATAATACAAAATAATACTACCTGTATATAATTAGCACTGAAAAAGATGGACATATAAATTAAAACTAAAACTTTGAACCGTCAGATTAAACAGTATGCATTTGCATTAATATTTCATGGCGTCAACCTTGCCTCACTAATTTTAACTTTCTCTTCGGAGTAGGTAGTGACGGTAGTGTATACCTACCTATATGTCACTCTGTGTACATTTGTGTCTACTTAAATTGAGTTCGTCATATTTTCAGGACTAGCTCTAGTTTCCCTTATTAACAACCCAATAGTTCCCCCAGACCTCCCTTGCTTGACTGAACTCTATAGCATAAAGCTAAAGCTAAGGTAAATTAGCAAGCTCCCATAGGTAGGCATGGTAACAACAGTCGCTAGCCAAATGCTTTAGACATAGCTTTCGTGTAATAGCTTTCTCCGTGCTCCCTGTAAACCCTATTTCCTCCAACTGAAATCGGGACACTCACCTTTACACCTAAATTTCGAAGGAAGGGGGTCCTTGGAATTTATATTGTCATCATCATTAACATTATTTATGAGGTTTCAAGTCTTCAACTAAACTTCTTTTTTTATTTTTTAAATTAATCGAAGGTTTCAGTTTTCACGTCTTGTAGATTTTCCGCTGCAGCAGTTTTCTGTTTGAACTGGGAATCGAACCATAGAGGATCACTGTTGGTCACTTGACGCCTAAACTCAATAAAGTATATAACTATTAGGTACTGTACGTGTAGACTGGTTAACAGTTTAAATAACTAATGATATGCCGTTGGACTTGATTAAAAATTATTGCTCGAAATGCCCTAACCACTCGTTAGAAGCTTGCGAACGTTGGAAAAGCCCATATATAGCTACTTCTTGGATGCTCTGGCTTTTGCATTTTTAAATTGCTTTATTATATTGCTGAATCAGTCAACCGTCACGCACCAGGGAAATAAACGTCAGTTGCAACGAGGCTGCATGCATTTCTTCCACATATTTTCGGAAACACTTAGAATTTTTGAATAAAGAAGGACAAGGAAGCTTTGATTTGATAAAATATTTCTTTTGATTAGGCAAACAAGGGGTGCTTTTACTTGACTGACAGTCTTAGAACTAATTTTGGAACTATTTTTTAAACTTAAGTGAGTGATTAAGCTTTGCCTTACAACTGCAAGAGACTACTTATAGTTCGTTATTGATTGAGTGAGCATTCTGATCATTAAATTTGAACAGGCAAACTATTTTCTGATTTTGCAGAGTTTCAACTTTAGAGCCTTTCTGCGCATGTATACTATGTAAAATGTTCTCACATTCCATAGAAAGATCGAAGGCAGATCTATTCCCAATTCTGCCCACTTCAGATCCGAGCCAGTTCAAACACAGACCAGTTCAGGATCCAAAGCAATCCTAATGTTCGAAGTCTCAGTGCCCTAGAATTTTGTAGGGGACATCCATTATTGAACGTCTATTTCACCTGCACTTAAAGTTGCAGCAAAGAAATTTTGAAGCAGAAACTTGCTATGCATGCATTCAAAGTTTTAAAACTGTACATAGTCTAGCGAACTTAAACTGGGCCAAAAGAGTGAATTTTGTGGAGAGTTATTATTCAAGTTAGATATGACAATGTATATATTTTCTGAAAGCTCAGAAATCAGAGATTGCAAAAGTAGTCGAGTTCGGTATCAAATTAAAGGTCTCGTTCAGGAAAACACGAATATGTATAAATTAAGTGGATTTTGGGCGACACATACGTAAACTCCAGCGGGTCCATAATCCATATCTCGAAAAATAAAAGTTGCTCCGATCGCTTCTTTTAAGTTTGTTTAAATTAGCTTCGCTTACGCTTTTGGTCCAGTTTAAGTTTGCTAGGCTTTAATTGAAATATGGATTTGCGATAGAGCGATGAAATAGATAACATTTAGAAACGTTCAGTGGCCGAAACACTGCATGAGCTAAAAGCAGCCAAAAAGCGAGCAAATACAGACAAACAACATAATTGTTAATTGCAAGGATGCTATGTTATGTTTTTGATAACAATTTTATTTATTAACGCCAACTGAATGGATAGACATAGCAAAATCTTGCCTTAATTGTCACGCATTGGACTAGAATCATTACGTTGATCAAAAGGCACGAAATAGCTGACTGTATCTATCTTTCCCTGGCACGGACTATCCCACACACACAACTCAACTTGAAACGTAAACTAGGAAACTCCTGGAAAAATTTCACTGGGGAATTCTTTCCCCCCGGAAAAATTTCCCTGACGTAGTAAATATTTTGCTGGATGGTATTAATTGTAAGTATTTTAACTAATCTTTACAGCTTTTACTCCTAATTTTTATGTTACATTTCCAATTATTTTGGTATATATTTATTCATTCTTCCTTTTCACCCTTTAATATTGTTAAATTGAATTTACCTACATTAAGCATATAATTAAAAAATTTGTATTCAAGAAACAGAAGCCAGTTATATGTTATTTTTAACAGTTTCGGCAGTTTAAAGGCTTGTTCTTTAAGAATTAATTTAAATCTTTTGAATCCGAATGCTGAGTTTTTAACATAATTTTCAATATAATTTTGAATCTTAAGTCCTACAATTGTTAAAGATTAGAAGGATCTAAATCTAGAAACTAAAACTAAGCTAACTAAAACTCGCCTTGATTAAATTCTGGAGTATGAAAATTGGGACCATGCATACTTTGATCACTATATTTTCAACTATGAATCAATTCTACAAAAAGATTGCCTGGACTAAAAGAATTAAGCTATGAGCAGCGTTTACAACAGCTAAAGCTGACTACATTGGAGACTAAACTTATTCACAAGGACTTAATCCTAGTGTATGAAATAGTAAATAATTTCATTGATCTTAACTTCCACGAATTTTTCAGTGTAAGTAATGCATCAGTAACCAGGGGTCACCTCTCAAATTGGACACTTGCTTCTCTAGACTTGATCTGCGAAAAACTTCTTCAGCGTAAGAATAATTAAATATTGGAACAGCTTAGGGCCTGAAATTGTAATCAGTCCTTCTCTAACTAGTATCAAAAGAAATATATCGGAGGTAACATTTTTGGTTGAATCTGGTGGTCGGGTAGTAGCATTCACGCGGGAAATTTTCGCTGTGACACCGATACTGAAATTCCAAACGGAATCAGTTCTGCAGTGTAGAAACTTCTTACTTGTTATACAATTATCCTATACTTAAAACTTAAACATTAATAATCTCGAGCAAAACTCAGATTGTAAGTTTTCGTTTCGCTTTCAAGAAAGTTTGCCACAACTAATGTTTTGAGTATTGAATAGTGGAATAGCAGTTCGAATTTGTGGCCGGCTGCCGATTAAACCCATGTTACCTCAGAGTTATTGAGGTATCGATATGCCTATACTTCATACATAGTTTATTTATATATGTGTATTTTAATATACATACTTGAATACTTTGCACTCTGCTAATTTGCATGGTTCAGCTGCTTCATACAGGGGCGGTTTATGAATAAAGTCTTAGCTATAGAAACCACATCTTGTCATACATGTTCCATATGTACTTACTATTGCCTAACACATCACATGTAGCTTAATTACTTAGAAATCTAATCGGAGGCTTAAGGGCTGACCTTAATCATATTCTACTGAAATGTTCTCTGAATTTATGACTTAGCCAAGCCTTAATTTGAGTGATATGCTCTAAAAAATAAAATTACATGCATTTATTGACATGAAATCTAATAAAAATTCTGTGTTAATGGTTTTTCTATCTTCACAAAAGTCCCTCATTTAATTCCACTGTTAAAGGATTAAATGCAGCTGTTGAGTTCAGAAATTCAAGCACGTTGTTTAAACCTTATATTGATTTCTGGGCCGCTTGGGTTATGACTTGACAACATGCTGGTCCCCACGTAACAAGCACAAATTTTTCAGCACAGTATTTTCTGCACTTCTGCAGTCTGGGTTTAACTGCCGTGTCTACAAATCCTGGTGGGACTAATCATGAAGAGTCGTTTGCAAAGCTTGTTCCTTTCCGTATTGCATAAAATTTATTGTCAAAGTGGAGGAGTTAAAGAATTGAAAGGGTTTATTATCCATGCACCGAACTTTTGATATGTCATTTGATTTGGGATGTTCTCAAAAATGTAGGACCCAAAATTCGTATCATTCCTATTTTTGCTCATCCCTTTGACAACGCTATGTTTAGGATTCAAGAACTTAAAGTGGTGGTTTACCTTTTGTGTAAATTTGACAGTATAGGCTTCAATTCTTTGTGAAGGTAGATGATATTTCCAAATATGCTATTTTGGTACTCTTTAACATTCTTGGACCAGTCTCACATTTTTAGGTGAAAAGATTTTCGGTTTTTGGCCAGTAGATAGGCGATCCATCAGATTGGTTGCTAAGGATGGTAAGAGGGTACAAAAATGAACGATGTTGCTTTTACAAGCTTTCAGCGGTTAAGTCAGTATAAGCTAAAAACGATTTTTGTGGTCAAAAGCAACCATTTTCGAGAAAACAGGTTTTTTCTAAGTTACTGCCAAATCGTTTTCGGACAGTTTCCGTTTATTTATACCTTGTCTCTACTCAATCAATACGCGGTCTAATTGCCAATTTTATCAATACTTATTAGCTGGGATTCGTTGTTTTAAGCTAGAGATTTGGCCGAAAAACCATTTTGGCAAAACTTCGATTATTTTGTTTTGAATGTCTATTTATCAAAAACTACCAAATAGATTTGCGTGATTTTTGGCTGGATGAAAATTCGTACTATTTCGGAAGGACATTTTTCTTGGTTTGAGCTAAAACTTCTCCAGTTGCGAGAAAACTGAATACAAAGTTGCGAAATTTCGTGTCAGCGCACATTTGCCGGATTTTCTGGAGTATTGAGGCTTGTTGTCCGAAAAAATCCAAAAAACGTCCCTCCGCCCATATGTCCTTCATATCGTGGCACAAAAAATGTTGGCCGATTCTACAGTTTTGAGAACTCGGTGTTCAAAAATTTTTGATCTATATTCAGCCTGTCAGCTGTCAGTGTGTCAGAAATTTTTGCTAGTTTTGTGCTAATTTTGCTAGTTTCGTAAGCTCATGTAAATGTCCTGATTATAATATGCTTCAAAACGATGTATAAAGATCTTTCCAACTCCCAAAACTGCGAAAGTTACAGCGTTTCAAAAAATTACCACATAAGCACTGCACAAAAGGATGCCACCACCTTAAAGGACAGGGAAGGCGTGGACGAGGTAAAAAGCAGGTCCCAAAAATTATTTTTCGTTGGACCTGTGAAAATTCAAAGTAGGTTGGTAGCCTAATTCAAGTTCAGGATACGCTTGATTATTATTTCATTCAAACCAAATAGCGTTCGCAACTTTGTTGTAAAATAAGAGTACATAATTGTGACAAACGCCACACTCGTAATTAGCCATGATGATCTGCACGATAACGGTTGAATGAGTACCACCATGAAATGTATATGAGTACCCAGTACAGTTTTCTGAACGGTCACTCACTTGCATGTTTATTTGTTGAAGCTCAACAGTGGCCAGCTCCAGCTTCTGATAGAAGGTTTTGGCTTCAACACAAACATACAAGCGACTGAGCGTATAGAAGACTGTATTAAGTATATTTATAGGGATGCATTTATGGGGAGTCACTGGGATCCAATCAGTGTGGGGTCAGTCATTATCGTGTAGATCATGTCCCTGCGCTTTTCACACTCTCTGTTATTATGTACTCTTGGTCAAATGTATATGTGCACTGTGCAGTGTATAATGCGCACTTCCTCTCGTTATCTTCAACACATAAGCTATCGTTTTTGGACTCTTCAGAATATGGTTAAAAGAATTTTCACAGGAAAATTTAACCAACTATTCGCCCAAAATTTCGAAAATATCAATGCCATTATATTTACCAAAAGTTTGTTTCTCAAACACTCGCAGGTGCCGGGCAGTTTTTGGAGACTTCTTTTGCTTGGCAATGTAAACTCATTTTAATCCATTTCTTCATGTAATCTCAAACCATAAGTGTCTAAAATTTTATCCGTGCTAGTTTACATACTAATGTTTCCGTGACTCACGATGTATGTACATGTACATTTTTAATTATTCAATGTTTTCAGCAGAACGGCAGAACGAATATCTAATGTCCGGAGGTTAAGCATCGCTTTTGCATGTGTGTAGACTATGTTCTTGATTAAGGTACATAATATTCAACATGTTCAATTTTTGCATGCCTTTGACGCGGAACAAATTGCGGACGTCATTGTTTGACACGCATTGACATTATAAGGTCGTTCTTCCTTCGCGTTCAGTGCTCGTACAGTGGCTGATAAGTGATAGCACAATTACATAATTTCTTTAAAATTTTCTGGAAATGCATCATAAAGAACCAAAAGATTAAATTAACTCTGTAACAAATTTTTACAGAAAATGTACAACCGACTTGTAAATGTGGTCAATTTTTAGCTCTACCAATTCTGAGCTTTGGTTTTTCATAACTGCACATTTGTGCAGTTGTCAACATTTTCTAGGTATAGTGCATTTTCATGGTTTAATTTTTGGTTTTTATTCGACAAATTCTTAGTCAAATTAAAGATTGTTGTGTATGTCTACTTTTGCTGTGCTTATTTCAGCTTTCCAGTGCCCTAATTTACGAGCTTTAATTAACGTGGATTATTTGCCATGACAGAGGAAGTGGATAAACACGTGACTGAACAGTATGAGATTAAAAAAAGGCTGGGAAAAGGGGCCTATGGTATTGTCTGGAAGGCCTACGACAAGCGTGGTAAAGAAACAGTTGCCTTGAAAAAGATTTTTGATGCATTTCGCAATAAAACGGATGCCCAGCGCACATTCCGTGAGATTATGTTTCTGCAAGAATTCGGTCGACATCCTAACATTATTACTTTGCTAAATATTATCAAAGCCAATAACGATAAAGACATTTATCTGGTATTTGAATTTATGGATACGGATTTGCATAACGTGATTAAGAAGGGGAACATTTTGAAAGATATACACAAACAGTACATTATGTATCAGCTTTTTCGTGCCGTCAAATATTTGCACTCCGGAAATGTTTTGCATCGGGATCTGAAACCGTCCAATGTCCTGTTAGATGTCAATTGTACTGTGAAACTGGCAGATTTCGGGTTAGCCAGATCCCTGGCTCAGTTAGAAAATGAAGTCGATACCAGTCAGATGCCAGATCTCACAGAGTACGTAGCCACGCGATGGTATCGTGCACCGGAGATCTTGCTGTCGGCTCGACGCTACACTAAAGGAGTCGATATGTGGAGTTTTGGCTGCATTCTAGGTGAAATGTGGATGGGGAAGGCAATCTTTCCGGGAACTTCGACCATAAATCAGATTGAACGAATAATGACGGTGATTTCTGCCCCCTCCCGAAGTGACATTGAACGAATTGGGTCAATTTATGCTGCATCCGTTTTGGAGAAAATTCCAATGCGACCAATGGATATCTTTGAGGAGCTTATACCCCATGCCCCAAGAGATGTTTTCGACATGATGCGAAAGCTTCTAATTTTTAATCCGGATCGACGACTTAACATCGACCAGGCTCTCCGACATCCTTACGTGGCACAATTTCATAATCCCCAAGATGAGCCAGCGCTGACCTATGACGTCACTCTGACACTGAGAGATGACGTACAGCTCTCTGTGTCAGAATACCGTAACAAACTGTACGAAATGATTGTGAACAAGAAGACGCATATACGCAGGATTTATCATAGTAAAGAAAGAATGGGAAGATCAGTGGACCAGGAGTCCGCCGTGAAGGAACGAGCTGCCTCTGTGACCCCAAAAACCAGTAGTGGTGGATCTGGATCCAGTTCCAGAAATGAAGTGGATCGAAATCCGGAACCGACTGGATCCGGATCCAGAAAAAAGGAATCGGCTCGCAGACGGCATTCGGACCATTCCGGCGCCCCTTTGGCTCAGTCGGAGGCCAGTGATACGGATGGAGACACGGCCCGACTTAACAGACAAGTCAGTCTAGACCCACAGGGAGTACCAAACGGAGGCATCCATGCAGATACGACGGCATCACAGGAAACCCTGGTTGCCGGTGAAGTGCTGAATGGATGCTATGGAGGCGGCACAGCGGTCTCACATTCCAAGTCCACTCCAGCTTTATCCAAAAAAGGAGGATCCAAAAACCCGCTGAACTTTTTCAAGGACGGTAGTCAAGCGAAAACTGCTGCTGCGGTCAATGGAGTTTCACCCGGGGACAAACGGGTTTCCAGTGCGGGAATGTTCCAGAGACATTATGACGACACCAACGTCCCTCCGGCAGTGGCAAATTATGGGATCCTAAAACAGCCGAATCAAAAACGACACTGGAGTGCACGAAAGTTATTTCGTCCCTCTTCGAAGGATCGAATTCTGAAGACGACAAACGGAGAATATACCATAAATCCTGCCGTGCAACAAGAAAATGGCCGACCGGTTATGGCACAGTCTGCAGCCAATATGAACTTCAATGAAAGTTCTACGGCTGCTCAACTGTCCAAGTGGAATGCCGTAAATACTTAACATAAATACAGAATGCTCAGACATTGACTCTTTCTGCACTCATTTTTTCTTTTTCAGTAGTAGGAATAAGAGAGGTTTCTGGTACCTCCCGTCCAGTCAATTTACGATTGCCATTTTTATTATTGCATTATATTTAATTTTGCATATGCGTAGTTGGAAGATGACGCTGTCCTCTTGAGTTCCAGTAATCACCAAATGTTAATTGAGAAGCTTCATATGCAGAGTAAAAACGAACAGATAGAAAAAGCGAAGCTATGTATCTAAAAAGTTCAAATGTGCAAGAAAATTTTGAAACTAATTTTCAAACTATGAAGTTGAAATTAGGACTCAGGTTTGATTTTTGTTCTTTCGTTTTTCGATTTACTGTTTGGTTCCTCCAAAATAAACGCGTAACAACACCCACAATTTGTTAGTGCCTGTTCCTGTGATTTGTTTTTAAACTTTAAAGCGATTTCGCCAAAGCGTGCACGGTGATACCGCAGAAAATGTGATTAACTTGAAGTAAAGGCTAATCATAAATAGGCATTCAATATTCTAGTCTAATATATTGTTAATGTATTTTGATATTCACCAAAGAACAGTTGCTGTGATCGTTTTGCTCCACTGGTGGTCATTAAAACACAAGTTGTAATATTGTCACTTAAGTAGATTGTACAAGTTGGGTTGGGTGATATATATGTTAAAATATGATTTTAGTGGAGATAGCGGCAGGGCAAATCTGTTGCACTGCTGGTGCAACACCATAGTTCCTTTTTACTTGAACTCAATGCACCGGAAAAGAACACAAGATGCATACAGATTTGCAATCCTTAAGTCATCCTTAAGGCTAGACGACGGCTGAGCTATGTAGTGATTGGTGGGTTTACTGATAGCAAATAGAAATGGAAACTCATACTAGATAACTAAATTTATCGACAACTGGCAGAAAATTGTTTGTTTGAGATGCAGAACTGAAGGATAAAAAGCTTGGTCCTTCTTCAAAATCAATTCATGTAGTCAGTCAGACGTTCTCTTATTGCCAATCCAACTCGAGTTGGAGGTTACCAGTTGCCCTAAAAACTAAAATTCAAGATGTTTCCTTTACCACATAATATCACCTGGCATACTCCAAAACTGTAAAGTTAAACAAATTCAATTATTGCAGCTTCCTGTAGAGCTTGCCACAAAATGGTATTGTCTTACTAAAACTCGCAAGATACAAGTGTCAGAACGCACTGTTGTGATCTGAAACTAAAGTAAGTGTTGACCCCGTTTGCTAACAACGTTACCTTACCATCACCAAACGGACTCACGACAAAGACCCCTATCCAGGTCTGCTACAAGGACCCTCATTTCTGGACACTCCACCTTTTCAGGATCCGGTGTCTAAGTTTCTGTCCACAGTAAACGCGCTGACCTTCCGTGTACTTGAAGCGGTTTTCACCCTGAATCAAGCATGTTAGATGAAAATTATTCAGATTATTGCAAGATCAAATCAGAGCAATTTTTGGAAACAGATCTCAGTCGCTTCATTACATTTGCGTTCAGGGTAGTTTCTAGCCAATTTCTAACAGTTAGGTATCAACTTCATTGTTATCACTATCGGGTCTTTCCCACTTTAGTGCTTTAGTGCTAAAATTTATTAAAGCTAAAACCTAAAGCTAAACTAAAACCAACCGAGTTAAAATTTGGTATGGCTTTGTTTCGACCGCTCTGAGTTTAAATATCGCAAAATTTTTGATTTCGCAAATTTCAAGTTTTTTCTATTTCGGGAGGAACCAATGGGAACATCTTTGATCTTGTGGAAAAGTTGCATATAGGGGATTTCAGGGCTCCTGCTCCTGAGCACAAATCCGAAATCTATTTTTCGATTCAGCTTTTTGTTTACTCAGTATATACAAGCTTACATCTTAAGCTTACAACTTTAGCTTATACTGACCTAACGAAAAGCTGAATCGAAAACTTAGATTCGTGCTCAAGACCCCTTAAAACCAATATATACTACTTTTCAGCAAAATCGAAAGAAAACATACTGATACCAAATTTTAGTTCGATGGGTAAAACTTTGCAAAATTTAGTAGGAGTGGGGAGGGGGTTAAATGGGAAAGACTAACGATATACATTCGAAAGGTCTTTTTGTGCTCTATATTTTTGCTTTTTAATGCAGCTTTCTAGCTTTTCCCAATCGTGAGATATAGCCAGCATTATCATTTTGGCGTCAAAATTTTTTCATTTTTGCAGAGATCAAAATAAACCATTATTTTTTAGCTACACATGCCACAAGATTAAACCAAGAATGTCATTTTAAAGGCCCTACAGAAGACAATTATCCGAGGCATGGTTGTTATCCAATTACTGTCATATACACTGTTATTTTTGAAAATGTAGTTTTCTAAAAACACGACCAATTTTTTCTGGGGATTGAGGGGCATTCACTATGCAGGATGGAGGACTGCCATTTAACAGAGGTGTTCTACACTAAAATACCCGGAACCCTTTTAGTAGCCCCGATTGCTGCTTTCTAGCAAATCAGTTGACAGCTGAGAATCATAGGCAAAATTCAGGTTGCGCATACATTTTTACTAATTTCTACAAAATAAGGAGTGATTTCACAATAAGTAAAAAGTATTTTCAGCTTTTCGATAAAAGTACATAGTCAATGATATGATCGATGTCCCTCGAAAAATTTTATTCAGTCTGCGAACATTCTGAAAATATTCTAAAATTTTAAAATCTAAAAATTGCTTAAAAAACTTCTAAACAAGCAAATGTATTTATTATATTTGTTAAAACCAGAAAATGTTAGGCTTACATTTCCATATAAAGATCGCTTCCTAACTCCAAGTAAAATGATACGAATGAAAAGCAGTGAAAATTAAATAGACCTGTGATTTGATCAATGTAATCTGTCTGGATAGTGTGTGAGTAACTATATATATTTCGGTTTCAGTTGATCGTTTAAGTTACTTTGCTTGTCTAAGTTATGCAGCATGTGTAGTTGCATCAGTATCTTCGAAATTGTATACATCTCACTGTATCATTTTGGTGCCGTGACCAGGATATGGATGCATCTATTGGAATGCCATTTTCGTGATGAAATAGAACTGATGAAAGAGAAAAAGTGTTTTAGTTAATTTCTCAAGGACGGCTTCGAAAGTGGTTTGCTTAGCTGGTGCTGGATACTACATGAACTAACTGTTTGCTGGTCATAACCGGGAGGACAAAAAAGCTCTGGCCCGAACATTATATTCTGCTCGACAAAAGAGGTTGCAACAGCATCTGCGTGCGTCCTTGTTGCATTCTTGCCCTTTGTGCTTTCTGAACTCAGCTCAATGGTTTTCCGCCATTGACCGGCTATCTGAGTACAGAAGGAAAGGTCCCACAAAACTTGGTAATGCGGGCCATACTTCAAAATGATTACAGCTTCGACCCCAATTAAAAGAGAAAAGGAGGAAAATGATACGAACTAAAGGCAATGGAACTTAAATAGACCTGTGACTTGATCAATGTATATAGTGTATAACTCGTCAGTATAGCTAAATGTAGCAGCATGTGTAGTTGCATCAGTATCTTCAAAATCGTATTCATCTCACTGTATCAAATTGATGACACCAACTCAGGAATCATCACGTTCAACAGTATGAGGACTGAGGAGCAGATACCACACCAGTAGTTAGTCGTCTACTATCGATTGCGTCAGCCAGCACTGCTCGGGAATCATGTTGTCTGTCCGTGGTCGTGCCTGCCCACCTCTTGTCCACCGTATGGACCGCAGAAGGCAACTTAATCAAGGTCGCTATTGGGATCCTAAACTACAACGCACCAAGGTAAAAATAATCTGCTGTTAATTTTAATCTGATTTGAGGCAGTTCTGCTTATCTATATTGTTACTAGACAAACTGTCTATGCCTTCATTTTATCAGTAATCTCAGTACAATAAAGAACGGATTCGATTTCAATGACACGTCCAATGGGTGTAGGAGTGACATTATTGTATCTGCTTTCGGTCGAAGAAGACAGCAACGTTGAGATCAGTGAATTGGATCCGCTAACATGAAAAATTTGAATGGCTTAGTCAAACTTAATCTGTGTTCAATTGAACCTTTTAAAGTTCTAAGCGATTACAGTTCGTTAGAAGTGAAAAGAATCCAAGACCAGGTCCTAGTAAATCTGAAAATGAATGACCGAAATCGTAATTTGAATCGACCTCATTTTCAAAACATTCTCGTGGCAGCACGTTAAAATCCAAACCAAATGTAGAGAAATGCATGAGAGCGATGACGAACTTCATTGAATAAGCAAAAAATTTAAAAATGTTTCTCCACCAATCTATGGGCAATTTATTTAATCAGTGAATAAGTTACTTGTGGCGACTTACTAATTTTTGAATCACTTTTGGGAAATCGTATTTTTAGTACCTTTTACCCGAAGCTTACAATGCTTGTTGTTAAATTTCACGTAAAGTTAGGTGCGTCTTATCAATAGCTAACAGAGTTTATAGATGTGTCATTATTTACCCAGCCAAAAATTTGCAAGAGCTGACCCAAGTCTTTATCGTTGCTGTTTGCATTGAATTGCGCCACATTGCAGCTAGCTTCATGTTTGACTGTCGCACCGTTTAAACTGTCATTAGCTTACAGGCGCAAAATATCGATTTTTTTCTGCTTAATATAGTAGTATTAACAGTTTAATGTTTGCAAATATTCTCCTTAATGTTAAGAGCTGATATAGTGTTTTATCTTGTTTTCTTGTTCAAACAAGCTGTTCTTAATTAAATTATTAATTTGAGCTGCTAGTTTTCTACTCTTGTTTCATTTTTCATTTTTATGTATTAGATTTTAGTGTATGAGTTATTTTAGAGGCAGACTGAGCTGTTTCAAATTCTACCAATTTTGTTAATTATGAGCTTTAAGTTAAGTGGTTTAAATATTTCAGATTACTGTGTTCTGTGAAAGATAGAATTTGTATTTTCTGATGACATTTTGCTGCCGCGAACATGGCAACTACTAACTATTTTGGCGTTATTTTATTATGGACCATATTATTGGTTTATTGCGCGGAGTCTTTTGCTCGGAAAAAATCAGAGTTCACTCCTGGTCAAAATCACAATTCAAGAGCCCTCGGTGCGGGTCGACGAAAAAGACAATTTGACTACCGACTGAACATAAATCGCAATGCTT
Organism: Trissonchulus latispiculum; assembly: GCA_030248195.1. Lineage (NCBI taxonomy): Eukaryota > Metazoa > Nematoda > Enoplea > Enoplida > Ironidae > Trissonchulus > Trissonchulus latispiculum. The sequence goes on from JASAND010005209.1 coordinate 213,154, forward strand.
TCGGATTCAATGCTCGAACCGCTTATGAGAACTGGAAAGCTTGCAATGAAGATATTGACTGCGATCCTCGATCTCTGGAAGGTATTTAATTTAATTACTTACTATTTGATAACTAATAACCACTTAAGAAGCTTACTAATTTAAGAATTTGTACGCTGGCGTTTTTATGAAATGATTACTTGTTATGCGTACTTTTTCTTGTGTTATGTATTGGGGTGAAATTAATAATTAATTAATCATCCACACGAGATGAAACTTTAGAAAGATCTTATCGAGCCTTCTTAGGGTAAACAGTTTTAGCGAAAACCAAAAATCAATGGACGCTGTAATCTTGTAAGGAGTTATTTTAAATTTGCCTTCAGTATCTTGAGAACTAGAATAATTCCGTGGCCAATAGTTTTCCCAGCACTCTTTTTAAATGAATTGAGACTGAAGATGCCTGAAAATTCCGTTGAAAAAGACGAAAATTCCTGTCTAAAACTTGAGTACACGTTATGAAAATTTTACTGTTGAATTGTGATAAAATATATCTGATTCGCCAAGAAGCCGACCATATTTTCTTAAACCCGCAGCATATTACTTAACTATTTTAGACTGGTGGATGCTTTATCCATACGGAAGAAAAGTTTTGGATGCAGAACTTATGGGTGCTATCAATCGAGAGACTCAAATTAATCTTGGCTTCGACTGTCCTTATTATGGTTTCAGATTTAATTATACGCAGGTTTGATATTATCCGAAGATCTTTCGATGATTATGTTCACATTCAATCAGATGTATACTTTGTAGCAGGACTTTTAGTGCATGGATATCTAGATATAGATATTCATAGATATCTTACGGGAAACGCCGAAAGTCCGGGAAACTCCCGCTTGATGAATTTGCAACTGCAAATGCAAATGAATTGCAATGAAATTGAATGCAAAACCGTGCTATGACGAATAAATCCCAAACCTTAGAACTCCAGTTTAAAAGCTATCAAAATGCTAAAATATATATCATTTTAACTTTTAACTTAGATAAGATCGCATGCTGAATTTACGTAATCTCCGACCTCCGTGCTACAAATTACTTGTTGCACGCTGCACGTCAGAGCGTGCTCTCAGCTACATGTAGCAATGAATCTTAATTGAAAAAGATACACAGGTACATTACCATTACTGCAAAGCGTGTGCTAGTGTGTGCTCATTCTCACGTGTAACAAAAGAAATTAGTCTCTGAGGAATGAGGAATAATTCTGCATATATATCTTAGGTGTCACCAAATGGATTTATTTCTTTTGCTTTTCCACTGACGAAACAGCCGCCATTCACTTTTCCAAATCCTCTGTGGCCAAAGGAAAGAGATCACAGCTTCATAGCGCCATTTTACGCGGAGACAGCTTATCAGTATGTTGGGGATGTCAAAATCAGCAATGTATGGTATAGAACCGTCCACAGACCTAGAGTACGTTATGCGGTTTCTGCTTTTTAAAATTAATTTGATTAGACGAAAAACAGAATCTGTGGAATTGGCCACCGCATTCTACTCTGAATTAGTTCCATCAAATTCCAGTGCTACTATCTACTGTCTACTGTGATCCGACCTTATAATCCCCTCCCGCGGCAGTCATCTTACAATCAGCATACAGTATGCTTAATACATTCATAAATACGCACATACCTACAGCACATCTTAATGCTTCAAGCTAGTCAATTTAACCAATTTAATGTTATAAATGAGTTACGCAAATAAAGATTAAACACGTCGGTTGCCAATAAGATGTACTTTACTTGTATGAAATTGTTTGCTTTTCGGTCATATTGTCGTTTCCCCAAATGCTAAGTTTTCATAATTTATCGAGACGTATGTTGACATTTCTCTATTATGTGTTCGTAAATGTTATTTTAGATAGATAATCCTGGGTGGTTGACGAGTTATGAAGATAATTCAGGAACTAACTATGGAACTGGTGGAAACAATTATGCCGCCAATGGGGGATTTGCCCAAGAACCATTTAAAATGCCAACATTAGGCAGAGAAAAAAGGCAGATACCAGGTAGACAGATTTAATAAAAACACGAAATAATGCTGTTACCTTTAATGCTGTTTTGAGCGCCCAAGTTGTCAGAACTCAGAAGCTTATTATTATCAAGAGTACAAATATATAGTAGATGCGCCCAATCTGCGTCACCTTTTGTCTACGCAAAAGGAGTGGACACTTTGAAAAGCTGTAACTTTTGAATGGCGAAATTTCATAACGTAAAACTTTACAGAAATCTCAAGCACCTCTGCTTCTACATTTCTGTAAAATTTGACGGTATTAGGTAAAGCCAATCGTAAGTTATAGCCATTTTTATGCTAAAAAATGCAGTTTTTCGCTGAAAAGTTCATTCCCTAAAGTGCGTCGTACGTGTCCTAAAGTGAGTCATTTCAAAGTTCATATGATTTACATTAGAAAACCAAACTTTGAGATGTAATAACTTCTGTTTCCGACAATTTTATGTTACGAAAATTTTTTATGCGGTAGTTGGCTTGTATATAAACAATATATATCAAAATCAACAAGATCTGTGATCTTCGAAAAATTTGTTAAAATGCCAGCACTGTATTATTTAAAGCGAATTTGAGCTGCAAATTAAACTATAACAATTAATAAAATGTAATTTTATTATTTAAAGCAGGAAACAACGACTTTTACTAAAAAAATAAAATGCCATAAAAACAGAAAATTTGGTTTCAAATTGCTCAGAATTATTCCTAGGGTTGAATTTTTGCACTTTTTAGGTTAAGTTATAAAGCCAGTATTTGCATTTATTTGAAGCAAATTTACATGTAAAAGATACGAACGCACATTAGGGATATTTGCGCAAAAAGTTAATTTTGAGCGACGCACTTTAGGCACTGATCAGTGGTTCCAGTAAAATCGGAATTTCTCAGTTCTAGTACGGTGAAATCAGGAATTGTTTATATTTTTGAAATCAGCAGATTCTAACGAACAATTTGATAGCTGACACATTAAATGTTGTTGTATTAAGATTGCTAGTGTGGGATATTACCCATTAGGGCACTAGGAGACAGCTGCGCAGCAGCGCAGCACTGAAAATTATGTGTAGCGCTATCTTCATACGTGTGACGTAAAGTATATTCTATTTGATGAAATTATACAACTTTGAACCATTTTGACATTTGTCTTATTCATGAATGATAAAAGTGATTTCTTTTGGGCTAGCTACGTGAGTAGCACAAAGTATATATATAAGCGAGAAAAGTGCAGGTCTAACACAGTTGCAGTTGCAGTCGTCGTCGGTGTGTCAGTTAAGTTGGAGGTTTGACTTGTTATTGGGTAGGAGCCGATTGGGCCAAGTTTAGGAAATAGGGAGTGGGTAACGCCCTCCCCTCTGCGTTGTTTATTCCATTATCGTGCTCTCTTGTATCTTCATATTAGTTTTATATGTCTGTTGAAGAACCAGTATGAGTATTTGATGTTTAGTTTAGTAAAGTCTAGCGGTACTCAAGTTTATTAGACCTAGGGACGGTCGCTTAGGGCCCACAGATAATTACTCTCTATCTATATTTGCTAACTTATAGTACTCTAGCTTCTTCTCTCAACTGGCTAGACTTAGATGTCACACACTGAACTCCTACTTGCAATCTTTACTGAAGTCCTACATAGTTTATTACAGAGGTACATACATAGTACCTCACACTAGGTGCATAAAACTGAATTCGGGACATTGCTTAAAATTTGGCGGACAACGGGTGTTTTATTCAAAGTATATTGAATTTTATAGCATTGTGCACGGTTAAAATATTTTTAGGAAATCGTTTTTACACCATTGCATAGAGCTTGATTAGACCTGCTCAGAAATGTGAAAACTTTAGGATATCTTCCATTTTGTAGTGCACCAGATAACTTTAAACGGCTGAGTGACGCACTTTGGGGTATGACGCAGATTGGGGGAAGCTATATATATATATATATATATATATATATATATATATATATATATATATATATATATATATATATATATATATATATATATATATATATATATAAGACTCAGCACGCAGCAGGCAAGTTCTCTATTATCAAGAGTCCATAGTAATTCCCTTATATTATAGAAGCATTTCTTCTATAATAATAAGAAATTATTATGGACTCTTGCTATTATCAATTCCAGGTACATGCTCTGACCCGCCCCACAAATGTGTTTGTTCACTTCAAATAAATTTGCAATTTCATCTTTACGTGTTAAAAGCTCGAAAACACAACTACTCCCTTGGTTTAATGTGCGTTCAATTTCAGTTCGAGCTTTAGAACGCAAAGATAGCTTGCAAATTTCTTTGAAGTGAACATATATACACATTTTCGGAGGGGTCAGCCGTTAGCGAAAAGAGTATGTACTAGAGCAGAGCTGATAACAGAGAGCTTGCCTGCTGTCACACTTATATATTATGTACTCTTGGTATTATTATTGAAAAATTTATCTTCAAAAAGATTCCTTGCAGGCAAAAACCTCCAAAAGGGCCCATGTGCGCGTGCCTTCACTCGAAGCTTCGCCTGCTAGTGTGCTCACAAATCTCAAATATCTGAGAGCACTGCTAGCGGTGCTACAACTTAGACGTATATATAGACAACAGACTGAAGGAAACAAAATAAATCTTTCTCCAATCCTGAAAGTGTTTGTAATCTCGCCTTAGTTAAATATTTATTTGCAGGAAGCAACATGATCGGAAATGTCATTGATGTTGAATTATTGGACAATATTACTCGAGACTTACACGATGGATATAACGGCGCTCACGGATTTAGGGCGGAGTATGCTGTAGTCGTAACTTGGGAACGAATCGCCTTCGGCGGAGCGAGGAAAGCCGTCGATGTTTCCACGTTTGATCAAGTTTTGCAATGGGTAAAGAATTTTTTAACTTTATTTCTCAGCCAATCTTTTTAGTAAACTGCAGCAAAAGCAACATGGGCAATTCACAGCGACTTTGTTAGCAATTAGAGAACAACAAAGGTACTCCTATCTAATATTTTGCATGTTACTTTAAAAGCTGCATGCATGATGTATATATATACTTGCCAAATTTTTTATATTTAGCAAAATACTTTCCAACTGGTTCTGGCTTCTGACCAAATTCGTACCTTTGCTATATTCAACTATGCACGACTGAACTGGACCACCTCCAACGCTGCAGGCGGACTGGATGGGCGTGGAGGATTCCAACCTGCGCCAGTAAGATTTTGAAGAATTCGCATTATATAATACTAATTCGCATTAATTCTTTTTCATTCTTCTGATTATGCTGTATTGGGCACAAGCAAGATAAATTTTAGTTGAGTTGCATGTTAATTGTCTCTTCAAATTTCATCAAGCTAGTATTTCCTGTTGAAATGTGAGGTGATTTGGTGCAAAACGCCAAATTTCAATCGTTTAAATTCTTTCTTCCACTTTCCACATTGTGTTTTAAGATCTCGATAAAACCTTAATGCAAGGATTAATGTATTAAAACTTTCAATAGGTTCTTAAACATTTAGGTTGGCTTCAACGGAGGCAATGGCACAGGATTCACGGCGCTACCCTATTCCGGTGAAGGACGAGTTTGGCAGCTTTCCTATTTCACTAATGTTCTGGTCCCTGGTAGATGGGTCTATCGAGTTGACGAAGTCATAATCCCAGGTGGCTGCAGCAATGGCAGCACAGGTACGTAACGATTTAGAGACTCACAAAACTCAGATACTTGCAGAATCAAGCATCCAGGTTTGTTTGTTGTTAATTTGTTGGACATTTCATTTTACAACGCCGCTAATCATCTGCAAACTGAAATCAACCAACTGTAGCGCTTCCTCCAGGGCTGGTGGACCAAGAAGAAACCAAGAACAAGCACGAACGGGAGGCGTTAGGCACTCGTGTATACCCGCGAAAACAGGGAAGAAAGAAGGGAAGAGGGAGGACCAGCTCTTCACTCACCATTGACAATAAAGAATTGGCCCAGCCAGGTTTCGAACCACGGCCCTTCTGCCTCAGGAGCAGACATGCTAACCAACTACACCACAGGGCCACCAGCTGAACTCCCGTTACAGGCTTATCAATCTTTCCTATGCCTGCTTCCCTTACATCTCCCCGCGTTTCATTTAAGACGCGTCCCGCGGCTTACTCAACTCGGAATCCAACCGTGAGCGCAACCAGCGCAGGGCATTCTGAGCCCAAAAGGTCCGTGCTCCCCCGACACGCGTTCCTTGATCCCTTTTAGATCCAAACAACCAGAAGCAACTACTGGCGGGGGACCGGAGACAGGAGTCCAATCCTGGTTCTGAGGCAGCCTCGCCACATGTCGCGCTTCTACCAGGGCTGGTGGACCAAGAAGAAACCAAGGACAAGCCCGAACGAGAGGCGTCAGGCACCCGTGTATCCACGAAACCAGGACCTTGAAGAGAGAATGGAAGAGGGACGATCGGTTTTCCACTCACCATTGAAAGTAAAGAATTGACCCAGCCCGGTTTCGAGCCACGGCCCTTCTGCCTCACGAGCAGACATGCTAACCAATTACACCACAGGGCCATCATATGAACTCCCGTTACAGGCTGGTCAATCTTTCCTATGATGACTGCTTCCCTTACACAACTACCTTACCGTTTATGATGCTGAAGGATTTTGGCAATATCATTTGTGGAAATATCTCACACTAACCATACCTGAACGGGAGATCAAATTTCACTGCCCTTGTGGAAGCAATTTTTGGTACCGCCAGTGAGAGCAATTTTTCTTTAGCGTACATTTGAAAGCGATTATTAGCGATGTTTGCCGTTTTTTAACAAAAAACGTTTGGCCGTTTTTTAGCAACGCCGGAAAAGTTTTGGAAATTTTCGCCGTAAAACCTATTTTTTGGCAACTTTCTTACCTCTTGTAGCCAAATTTCTTACCCCTTGTGGGAGCAATTTCGGCTTCGGGACCCCTTGTGGGCGACTTCGCCGAGGGGGATTCCCCCATTCCCCCCCTTGTCCACTTGTGACATTGACTCACACACAGATCGACTGACTTAAGCAAAAATTTTGGCTTGCTTACAACAAAACTTGTTGCAACTTGAGTATATTTTGCTCTTTCAGGTAGCGTGGTCACGTCACCACCATGGGGTCCAATGCAGGGAGAAGTCACTGTCAACGTTACCGGACCCTGCTTACGACCAGGCGATTTTGTAAAGGTAATCTTCCTTCCATTCTGATAAGTTATACAGGTGAAGTATTGTTCTTTTTCGACTGTTGGCCGAAGGGCATTGGGAATAGGACGGGGTTTGTGACAAACGGGGTTGGACTGGGTTTAATTCGGAGTTTGGCTGGCGGAACATTGGATATTCGTCCTAAACCAGGCTCAAATAAGTCCTTGATATCAGAAGTGATCTCTTTTATCTTTGCATCCTGAGTCCTGACATCAAACAGGGTTTCTGTTATCGTCACCCCTTTCCAACCCACAAACTTCTGTGCTACCCTTCCCAGTAAGGCCGGAAAATTTTCCTTAGCTACCACAACAGAAACCAAATCCCTGTGGTCACCAACCCGGAGATTTACCTCGGCTGTGCCCAAAACGGGAATAGGATTGCCACCATAACCCATTAACGTATGTCACTATCTTAAGCCCACTCTTGTAATTAGCACATATAGCAAGCTCAAATCACAACTGGTTCTTATTTATATTCAATTTATTCTCAGTACACTTCAACAAATGTACCAAAATTCTTTTAACACTTCAACAAATGTACCAAAATTCTTTTAGTTTATTTATTTTATGATTTGCTGTAAGAGTTTGTGTACACACAATAGTGTGCTGGTACCTTATTCAAATTAAAACTTTTTAGTAAAGATACTAGAATTACCCGTATCGGAGGTGGACTACAATTCCGAAAATGGAAATGCATAAATCACAAATGACTGTTGCAGCAGTTTTGATTCAGTACTGAACTCCTAGTTCAGTACTCCACAAGAAGAATGCCATCATATTTCCATTTACAGAGTATCTCTAAATATTTCAGGTGACATTCGATGAATGGCCCGTGGATTGTAAACGACTAAATCGAGTAAAAGCGACCTGCAAAATGCCTGTCTTCCATAAAACTGGTTTAATGGCACTCAGAATGTCACGTGACGGAGGCCAAAGTTATCCTTACATTGGATGGTTTTATGTTTGTAAGCATTACTGATTTGTAATTACAAATTGCTGAAATGGTGACGTAAGGGCAACATGTCCTCAGTGAAAACAAGTCCGCAAGAGAGAACACTGCGAATTGACGATGAAGCTAGATTTAGATTTCTGGACAGCTTGCAATTTGGGGAGATACAGTTCAATTGCTCATGTTCAGTTTCATGGTTTCATTTGTCACACAATTACAGTTTATTTTATGTCTCTAATATATGAAAGATGCTAATTTCGCTGTTGTTATGATGTTTTGTTCTTTTAGTACCACCTGAGCGAGCCCCGCCCGGAGTTCAGCTCAAGGATGATGTCGAAAATCCTAAGAATCGTTGGTTCTCACCGGATGCCGATTCACTTTTGATGACCTGGCAAGCAAGGAATTTAACCTTTGACCTAAGCGCTCGAGTCAATATCAAGCTATTCGGCTACTGGGAAGACGCATTCAGGCAAGTCTACAGAATCTTTTCTGAAGAAAATAGGTATAAAGAAATTGAAATTCGTAAAGAAACAAAGGACAGTATTATTTGAAAAGGAATTGGAGGAAAAAATTGAAAACTTAAGTTTTGAATTATATTCTTAAACAATTTATTTCCTTGCTCATTCTTATATAAGTATTTCATATATGAACATGAAACAGCAAACAAAACTAAGATGTGTCACTACTACAACATCTCCGATCTCTTTGCCTTAATTTCCATTAATTTTGATTACACCAATGGTATTTGTTATAGGAGCCATCTTGAACTTGTTGATATTATTGGATCGGGTCAATCAAATAATGGAAAATTTCCAATTGCACCGAAAAGACTTACAAGAAATCCACTTGTAGATAAAGCATACAAATATTACAAATTTGGAATGGTTCAGGTTAGAGAGGATACGCCTTAATTATTTGTAAAATATTTAACGAAAAGATTTTAACGAAGGAATCATATCCCGGGTATTCATCCAGCTATTTTGTTCTTGTTCATGTTAAAATTAGACATTTTCAGTTCTTCTCGTTTCAGTTTAAACGCCAAAAGTGGCATATTTTAGGTTTCTTTGGCTAATGAACCAAATCATGGAGTGCTCTGGTCTCAGGTCACTCCGTTCAGTTGGTATCACAAACCAGTTTGGGAAGACTACTATGGAAGCAACTGGGCTACGGATCTTTGCATTGACTGGTTTGTTTCCATTACGATATTGGATGGAGAATATGTTTGTAAAAACTACAGGCCGTGTAAAAATCTGAAAGTCTACGTTTTTTCATATCGAAGTTTTGATGCAATTTTATTTTACCGCGTCGTGTCTTCGCTAGATCTCGCTAGGACGCTCGCTCGTCCTCTTCTTTGTTTTAAAGATACACCCATTGCCAAAAAGCATAGAAGGCCCACAACAGTCGTTTGATTCATCTGGGTGCAATTATCGATAAATCAAGACTCAAAGTCTGACTACTCAAAATAACTCTTATCTGTTACGCATTCTGGCTTTATTCACTAAGTCAAATAATTTATTCGACAGATTGATTTTCAGGTATGAATTTGATGGCAGACGAGAGAACTTTTTCCAATATCTCCCGCCATGCCCATGTCGGATGGAACAGGCTCTCCTAGATTTGGGTAGATATATGCCATTATTTGATTGTGACAAGGATGGCAACGGTGCCTGCACCTTCCACAAGGGCGCTCTTCATTGTGTCCAATCAGTGCAGTCAACGTAAGTCAATCAACATGAATCTCATTCTCAATTTCATTTTCAAGCAATCTCATCTCATCGAGCAAGATTGCGATGACCAGCATTAAAATTTACGTATAATAAGAGGAAAGTGAATGTATCGTATGGTACAGCTCAAAAACTTGAATATATTGGCATTTGGCAACGACTGAGTCCGAGTTTTCACGACTCTCGGGCCAAAGATATATTATTTCTTCTTATATCTTCAAATTAGATTTTGTGTTATTTTTATTGTAGATTTTCTGGCGCGGGTCAGCAGTGTTGCTATGACTATCAGGGGTATCTCATGTTTTCTGATGACTGGGAGCCTACAGGTGATTTGTCCAAGTTCTACATGCCCGGAACTCCAGTCAGAGGCCATGCCTACGGATCTCCGCCATTCACGAGACAACCCCCCAGAATTCCCACCTTCTCTCACTACACCAATGACCTCATGCCATACTATATGTGCTGCCAGTACGCTGATCATTGCGAATTCTATTACTGGCGAAGACAAACTCATGGCTGCCAGGGTTATAATCCGCCTGGAGCTGGTAATGAATGACTACTTTTTGGATTTCAATTTACAATCATATGCAATTACGGCGCTAATGCTACATACGGCGCTATAAAGCTGCCAACACTCTACTTCTGAAAAACTAAACATTAATTAGCAAATAGTAAACTTTTTGAACAACATATTAACAACAACAATAACAACTTATATATTCAGTGTTTTCTTTATATTTTAGCTTATATCTATGGCGAGCCTCACATTAGGACATTCGATGGACTGGACTATACCTTCCCTGGAAAGGGATATTTTGTTCTTGCGATGAGTGAAGATCCCCAACATCAGCTGATGGTTCAAGTTCGACTGGAACAGCCGGATCCCACTCTCTGTATGTATTTTTTACAGATTCTTTTAATTTAGGATTTCTATGTTAATTAGTAACTTATGCCCTAGACATGCGCTTTGCTAAAACTGTTTATTGATCTTTTACACATGCTGTTGTATTTGTCCATTAGGGCGTGAAAATGTCAATGCGACAGTGGTTACCGGAGTCGCCGTCAGAGAAAATAATTCGGACACAGTGACCGTATTTGCCAGAAAGCCCTACCGCAGATGGCGATACAAAACTGACGTTTACGTCAACGGGATACGACGATTCTTTGATAAACCTCATTGGAAATATCAGCAATTTACGGGTTTGTTTGTGGAATATTGGATGCTGCAGTCTTTTACTGTTTATAAAGGATGATATATAGCGGTTGATTGTAGTGACAGTTCTATCACTAAATCTGAATTGGGTTATACGTAGACTGGTAGACGAATTCAGGACTAAAGTGATGTTACAGAAAGATGTCAAGACGTTGCATCTTATTGTTTTAGGCGTAAGTCTTCGAAATCCACAACTTAACATGAATCAGTCAGAAGTAATCATTATCTTGGACTCGGGTGCATCTGTGAGAGTATCGGAAGCCTATGGAATGTTGGATGTCATGGTGTCCCTACCTCCGAGTTTTAACAGTACTTGTGATGTAAGTAGTGAAGGTTGTCTTAAAACTCGTAAAGGGAGACCTGATAAGTAATTCAAGACTTCCACGAATTTTTCTGAATAACCATGGCGATAATATTTGAACAAAGCCTGAAAAAATAATATACAATTGCAATACAGCAGCAATTAACTTAAGGGTTGGGGTCCATTTTGGCCGATTTTTCGACCTTCTCCGATTTTGCTCATTTTCACATATTTTGTTCTCCGATTGGTATATTTTAACGAGTTTTTGAAATTAAAGTCGGATCTTTTACGGTTAATGAGTAATTTCACTTCAAATTTGAGATCTCATGTGTTAAACATAGGAAACTGGAAAAGTTTCAATTTTTTGACTGTGTCAAAAAATGTCAAGAAAGAACGAAGTTTGAAGACTTAAATTAACTTTGAAAAGTATTAGAAAATTATATTGAAATTTGAAGGACACATTAAGATCTGTTCCTTTGCTTATATTCTTTATACAATTACAATTCATATAGTCAGTTGGAGTCAAAGGGAATGTCGATGATATTTTCGACAAATTGCCCATGGACATTTCCAAGGGTACCAGGTCCATTACCCCGCGCCTGGAGGACAATCCGCTTGGGAAGGTGACCAGGACAAACCGAACCTCACCATCCGATCACCGATCACAACTCCGGTTAATTCCAGTCTTGGAATGGTGATGGGCGGCTTGATGGAAGCAACACGGGACTTTGCAAACAGAAGGCTGCTTGTACCATTCTGTACAATGTATACCACTGCCGCATATGCAGACTTGCTAGCGTCAGTGAAACACAGCAGGTTTGAAGGTTTCTTTGTATCAATACCAATGTGGCCAGGAAGATTGGCCAATGCTCAAATCTCTCCTGATGCTAAATTTCCACTATTGATCCCGAAGGAATCCTACTTTACTCGATTGGTAATCGAAGATGCTCATCAAAAAGTTCTCCATTTCGGAAGCCGGTCTACCTTGGTGGAAGTGCGAAGGAAATTTTGGATTCCGCATGGATTGAGCACAGTTCGCAAGACTATCAAGGGATGTATTGTCTGCCGGCGAACGGAAGGTGGTACATTCCGTCCTCCACGTATGGCACAACTGCCGATAGAAAGAATTACTATGGCACCAGCTTTCAAGTATACCGGGATGGATTATCTAGGTCCATTGATGATCAAGGACGCTGTAAAGAAAGCTCCATATCAGAAACGATGGGTTGCACTTTTCACGTGTTTGGTCACACGTGCGGTGCATCTGGAGGTGGTCACGGACTGCACAGCAGATTCAGCCTTGAACTCGATCATCAGGTTTATCTCTAGAAGAGCCACGCCTTCGATGCTGTTAATGGACAATGCCCCACAGTTCCAAAAGGCCTCCAACATGCTGCATGCGGTTGGGGGTGACAAACCTGATCCGGAAGCCTTGGAAAAGCTAACCAAGTTTTTCTCCGAAAAAGAAATTCAATGGAATACAATTCCAGAGAAGTCTCCGTGGGTCGGCGGCTTCTATGAGCGGCTGATTGGCTTGGTAAAGAGAGCGGTCAAAAAGACTCTGTGGCGGGCAAGTATCAACGAGGACGACCAGACGACACTCATTACCCAAGTTGAAGGTGTGCTGAATTCCCGACCTCTTCTGTCGGTCAGTGCTGAGGTCAACGACGGAGGCGTTCTGACTCCCGCTGGCTTTGTAGCTCCTATGACCCAGCTATCCATGCCTCCAAGCGATGAAGACCCGTTGGATCCTGACTTCACTCTAGAAAAGGTAGACTTAAGGGGGGGGGGCTACTAAAATCGACTTGCCCCGACTTTGTCCAATTGGCCTACTTTTTGGCGAAGATATAGAGCATGGGTGTGGTCAAAAAAATATCGGGTACTGAGATCTTAGCTGCCTTCCAGCCGTGTGCAGCCGTCGGGTTTATGTGCCCGACCCCCCGTTTTTCACAACTACCAACATAATTAATTAAAAATTTCTACTGACTGCTAGGCCAAAGCTTCAAAGCTGCCATTCGCCAATATGATTTGGCACATATGTCCCTACCTGCAGAAAAATACTAGATGTGTGTATCTTATCTGCATCTCTGGGAATTACTCTTCAAAGTTGAAGTTTCTGCAAAAATTTAAAAATTTTTGGCTAACGAAAGGAAAATTTTATTACTGGTGAGAGCTATAAGGCTGTAATTTGGCACAAAAGGAGGCCCTATAGGAGTACTCATTTGTGCCAAATGGCAGAAAATTCTGCCGCGTGAAAAAATTTTTAAGTCAACTTTAATCTTCAAAAATTGCCAAAATCGCCATTTTCAGTCTGTCGGATCCTGTGTAGAGGCTTTCTGCAGCCACAGAAGTCGCAAACCTTCACTAATCGAGCTGAAATCGTTTGTGGGTATGTTTTCGACCACGCTGAGTTCAAATATCTCAAAAAATTTTAATTTCAAAAAATTTGATTTTTTCGATTTCTGGGGGTGCTATTGCCCAAAAAAGGCGATTTTGGCAATTTTTGAAGATTAAAGTTGACATAAAAATTTTTTCGCGCGGCAGAATTTCCTGCCATTTGGCACAAATGAGTACTCCTATAGGGCCTCCTTTTGTGCCAAATTACAGCCTTATAGCTCGCACCAGTAATAAAATTTTCCTTTCGTTAGCCAAAAATTTTTAAATTTTTGCCGAAACTTCAACTTTGAAGAGTAATTCCCAGAGATGCAGATAAGATACAGACATCTAGTATTTTTCTGCAGGTAGGGACATATGTGCCAAATCATATTGGCGAATGGCAGCTTTGAAGCTTTGGCCTAGCAGTCAGTAGAAATTTTTAATTAATTATGTTGGTAGTTGTGAAAAACGGGGGGTCGGGCACATAAACCCGACGGCTGCACACGGCTGGAAGGCAGCTAAGATCTCAGTACCCGATATTTTTTTGACCACACCCATGCTCTATATCTTCGCCAAAAAGTAGGCCAATCGGACAAAGTCGGGGCAAACCTTTAGTAGCCCCCCCCTTAACTGCTCAATGGAAACACGTCAGAAAGAAGCTTGACCAGTTCTGGGTGCTGTGGCATACACAGTATCTTCAGGAACTGAGAGAAACCCAAAGAATTCATTTCACGCGCAGGAACAAAGAATTGCCTAGGGAACCCAAGGAAGGAGAGGTGGTCCTTCTGAGGGATACTACACCAAGGGTTACGTGGAAACTGGCCAGGGTCAGCAGGCTCCTCCGGGCCCCGGATGGTGAGGTTCGGTTTGTCCTGGTCACCTTCCCAAGCGGATTGTCCTCCAGGCTCGGGGTAATGGACCTGGTAAACTTGGAAATGTCCATGGGCAATCTGTCGAACGGTGGTATGATCTGACGTTTTCATTTTCCGCCAATGCCGGCGGGGAGTGTCAAGAAAGAACGAAGTTTGAAGACTTAAATTAACTATGAAAAGTATTAGAAAATTATATTGAAATTTGAAGGACACATTAAGATCTGTTCCTTTGCTTATATTCTTTATACAATTACAATTCATATAGTCAGTTGGAGTCAAAGGGAATGTCGATGATATTTTCGACAAAATATCTCGAAACTGGGCAAAGATTATCAGCATAATTTGGTATCATTAGAAACGTCTATTTGTATACTTTAATTTGTTGGAATTAGATTTTTGAGTAAGGCCTTTAAATTTTTAAAAATAATTTTTGAAGCTTGCTGACTGTGAAATTTGACGTTTTTCGTTGTTGAAAACTGGGGTGTTTCAACTTTGATCAAGCATTACATAAATTGAAAGGCCTAACTAAAAAAATCTGATTCCAACAAATCACAGTATATACGTAGACGTTTTTAACAATACCAAATGATGCTGATAATCTTTGCCCAGTTTCGAGATTTTTTGTCACTAAAAATTTGGTTTTTTACCAAAATTTTGAATTTTTTCGATTTTTTGCCTATTACGTGAGACTATTGCAATCAGCAGCTACCAAATGCCAAAATATCTCGTTTCTCGTTATTTCTGGTGGCTGTAGTTCAGTGTTGATTACAATTATTCCAGCTAAGTAGCCCAACGTGGTCGCTGCATCCCAATCTGTCGGACTGGTACCCATAGCAAAAATATCGACTTTCAAATTTCTCAAAATATGATAAATTTGACATCAATCGAAAGCTCTTAATGCGGGGAACATTGTTTCTTCTTGGGCTATGGTCCGCAAATGCACCAAATTGAAGTTAGTGGCTGTTTTGTTATCTAACCTCAACATTGGCCTTGCTGCTCCTTAAAAGACGTCAAAAAAGGCATGAAATCACGTTTAGCTTGCCAACACCGTGACAAAATTAGTTCTTTAGATCAATTTTCAAATGTACACCCCGTTGAAGC
The DNA here is from genome assembly GCA_030248195.1 of Trissonchulus latispiculum. Lineage (NCBI taxonomy): Eukaryota > Metazoa > Nematoda > Enoplea > Enoplida > Ironidae > Trissonchulus > Trissonchulus latispiculum. The sequence goes on from JASAND010005209.1 coordinate 228,892, forward strand.
TCCAAAATCGAAGGCTGTATAAGGAAAATTGCCTTAGTCTCAAGCGGTACCCTCATTTCGCCCATTATTACAATTGCAAGCAGTTGATAGCTCGTAACTCGTGGAGACATGGATGAAACAACTCAATATTTAAACTTGGTACGTACAACATGTGTGACCATAAATTTTTTCATGGTGGACCCCCCCCTAAGTTCAAGGAAAAGCCTTTTCAAATTCACCGAAATCCCTCTGTGAAGAAGTGTAAAATTCTCGAAAACTAATGATATTTATTGAAAATGAGAGAAATATAGGAGATAAATAACAAATTAATGTGAATATGTATACATTGTAGGTTGTGTGCACGCGCTCACGGTCAGTTTCACAATTTTCATTTCATTGATTCGCATATTTCAGCAAAATAAGCTATACAATGGAGACCAAAGTTCATCAAGATATGGAAATGAACGGCCCTGCTACAACGTTCGAGGTCTCCTGGGAGCTTGGAATGGAGACGTCACCGATGACTTGATGCTGCTCGATGGATCGATTATTGGCGTCAGTAAAGATACGTATAACGAGGCTGCTACCAGAGACATTTACGAGCGATATGGAATGCAATGTACGCAAGCATTATACTCTAACTCTACTTAGTTAGAAAGGCTGAGAATTGCATTTTCTGCAATTGCAATACATATTTTATCAATTTAAGCGCATTGCTATGGTTTTTCATGGTTGTTTATTACTTGAATTGCATGAGGGCAAAATCGAACTATCACTAACTGCAGAGAAACTTCACGGATATCCTGCATATGTAATATTCGGTAAAGCTATAGGTCTATGTCCAACAGTTCAACGTCCTTTCAGTCCAGCATTTGTTTTACACTGTTTTATTATATATTATTTATTTTATATGGTTATAGTTTGTTCATATTTTCAGGGCAAGTTGACCCGACCAATCCGCGAATCGGTCCAGTCCTGTTTAAGGACAAATATAAGCCGCTCTATAATCCGCTTTTGTTCGCCAACAAGGACTATCAGCCGCGGTTCTACGTAGATGAGGTTCCCCGCAATGCGGCCATGATCATGACGATTGAGCAGGTCCGAGCCACTTGCATGGGTCAGCCCCAGTGCCAGTACGACTACATCATGACTGGACGAAGAGAGATTGGTCTTACTACTCTCAGCTATAGGACTCGGTTTCTGGAACTTCATAGGGCTGGCTCTCAGCGATGTAAGCGGAACGTTCTCCTGAAAACAATGTGAAAAAATCTAAGTAAAATGATATCTTTGTACCAAGAGTACTTAATAGATAAGAGTAAGAAACTCTTACGCTAGCATGTACAAATTATGTAAGGTATGCTCGGTTCATTAACTCGGGACCCCCCCCCCCCGAAACTTCCGGGGGGGGGGGGTCCCACTTTGCACTAACTAAACGCTTTCATATAAGCGTGTGTCTGCTCGCTGATTGGCCCGTTAGCCTTAAGGCTTATTGTAGGCAATTTATTAGTTATTTTAATTAATTAATTATAACTTTAATTGGGTTAATGCAATTAAAAAACTAATTCGACAACTTTGTAGCATTTTTTCTGCTCTTTCCAATGATATAAAAACTGTTGCATAATACAAAAATTCGAAGGAATGTAACGTGCAACAATTTCTACATCATTGAAAAGAGCAGAAAAAATGCTACAAAGTTGTCGAATTGGTTTTTTAATTGCATTAACCTGATTAAAGTTATAATTAATTAATTAAAATAACTAATAAATTGCCTACAATAAGCCTTAAGGCTAACGGGCCAATCAGCGAGCAGACACACGCTTATATGAAAGCGTGTAGTTAGTGCAAAGTGGGACCCCCCCCCCGGAAGTTTCGGGGGGGGGGGCCCGAGTTAATGAACCGAGCATACCTTACATAATTTGTACATGCTAGCGTAAGAGTTTCTTACTCTTATCTATTATGTACTCTTGTTTGTACTACCTCTGCACTGCTGCACGTTGTTGTTCAATTTAATTAAATGCTATAAATTAAATGCTGTAAATATATTCCTTCGAACTCTTGTATTATGAAACAATTTTTATATGATTAGAAAGAGTAGAAAAAAGCTTCAAAGTTGTCGAATTAGTTTTTTAATTGCATTAACCTAATTAAAGTTATAATTAATTAATTAAAACAACTAATAAATTACGTACAGTAAGCCTTAGGCTGAGGGGCCAATCAGCGAGCAGACACACGCTTATATGAAAGCGTGTAATTAGTCCAAAGTGGGACCCCCCCGGAAGTTACGGGGGGGAGGTCCCGAGTTAATGAACCGAGCATACCTAGCATGATTTGTATATGCTAGCTTAAGAGTTTCATACTCTTATGTACTCTTGGTTTAATTAATGATTTTGTTTGCTGTTGTGACGTTTTAGTTCCGAAGTTCCGGGGGGGTGGTCCCGAGTTAACGCGCCGAGCATACCTTACATGATTTCAACATGATAGCTTAAGAGTGTCATACTCTTATCTATTATATACTCTTGCTCTTATCATTATGTACTCTTGATATTATGTACTGCTGATTAAAGGGATATCAAAGTATGATGTTACGTAAGGTATGATAATGCTTAAAGGCTTAAAGGTTATTTTCCCCTTCAAACGATTAATTATTTACAGTCAACTGAATTTTATTTTTATTTTAGTGGTTAGCTGTGGTCCTCTGTACAAATTGCCAGGAGTTATCAAAACACCGCCTAGCAAAAACTATCTACACGGTGATGTGGTACAGTTCTCCTGTAAGCCTGCCTATTTCATTCATGGAACCGTGGAACGAACTTGTGTGAATGGGACTTGGACCTCCGGTTGGTGGGTCTGGTGCAGAGGTAAATAAACTGATTAGTAATGCAATTATATTGAACAGTTAGAGTTAACTATGGAGGCCTTATTATTTCAAAGATAACAAATATTTCACAACACCGACCGGTTTGCATGTTTGCATGCTTTCTTTCTGCATTTTGAAACATCTTTAGCAGTTTCACAGACACGTTACTGTAGCAAAGTAGGTATTCCATATCCTAAACATACATTGTTTTGTACATACATATATACAGTCGACGACCGGTCATGCTCATGGCCAATCCAATGGACGGACGTTTTAGCACTTTCCTGGCCTGATCGGCAGTCGGTCAACCGGCTGTTAATTTTAGTGCAATGGTACGCAAATTAATCCGTGTGTCCATCCGTGTAACGTCCATCTATTCCATATGCATGAGTTGAATATACAGATAGATTTAATATTCCAATATTGCACCTTTTCCTATACGGACCAACCAATAACACTTCTTTCATTCTGCTAAACTTCCGTATTTCCTTGGTTTGCCATTATTTCGACATTGTTTTTTCTAATAAAGCTCAATATTATATTATTTTTGTACAGAATGTTTGAGCTGAGCTCGTTTAGCATAGTTTGGCCTAAAATTCTGAAATTATGCAAGAAATAGTTAACGAAGAGGAACTGTGGGTCATCGAAGCAAGAATAAATTCTACAGACTATAACCGCTTCACCCAACAATTCTTTCAGCCCATAACTTTAACTAGAGCGTACATCCTTATAGTTTCATGTACGCAAGTCCTATATCCTATCGCAAGAATCCCAGAGCTGAGTTAGAACTGGTTCAAGTTGTCAGCTAGTTTGACAGTTTGTTGAAGAATAAACAGTTTCTCTCAAACCCCTGAGTTGAGGGTATCCTGTGTTCGCCTACATAGCTATTACCAAGAGCTATTACTGAATTATAGTTTTTTCAAACTGTAGGAGACCCACTAGATTTGCAAATCTGATCCGAGTTGAGTACGGCGCCGTAGAGTAGGCTCTGGTGTTTTGCCTACCGCAGTGCGCGCACAGTCTGTGAAGGCTGATCCTTGTCATATTCTATGCATACTCATATTTAAATGTCAGTTAGCTTGTTGCTGGAATTATAAGTACTTTATAGCACACCTTAGCGTGCATTCACTTATTTATACGCACGCCGTGTGGGAAGCTCCGAGTGTGGGGCACGAGTGCGCGAAGCTAAACTTAACTTAAGGGGCTTAGCTTAAGGGGGGGGGCTACTAAAATCGACTTGCCCCGACTTTGTCCGATTGGCCTACTTTTTGGCGCAGATGTAGAGCATGGGTGTGGTCAAAAAATATCGGGTACTGAGATCTTAGCCGCCCTCCAGCCGTGGCATTTATGTGCCCGACCCCCCATTTTTCACAACCACCAACATAATTAATTAAAAATTTCTTCTGGCTAATAGAGACTAGCTTCAAGGTTGCCACTTGGCAAAATGATTTGGCACATATGTTCCTACCTGCTGAAAAATGCTAGATGTCTGTATCTTATCTGCATCTAAGGGAATTATTCTTCAAAGTTGAAGTTTCGTCAAAAAATTCAAAATTTTTGGCTAACGAAAAAAATTTTAATTCTGGTGCAAGCTTTGAGGCTGTAATTTGGCATGTAGAGAGGCCCTATATATGTGCACATTTGTGCCCAATGGCGTGGAATTCTGTCGACTGAAAAAATTTTTATGCTGACTTGAATTTTCAAAAATTGTCAAAATTGCCGTTTTCAGTCTGCCGGATCCTGTATGGAGGCTTTTTGCAGCCATAGAAGTCGCAAACCTTCACTAATCGAGCTCAAATCGTTTGTGGGTGTGTTTTCGACCACGTTGAGTTCAAATATATCAAAAAAATTCAATTTCAAAAAATTTGATTTTTTCGATTTCTGGGGTCCCATTGCTTAAAAAAAGCGTTTTTGGAAATTTTTGAAGATTAAAGTTGGCATAAAAATTTTTTCACGCGGCAGAATTTCTTGCTATTTGGCACAAATGAGTAGTCCTATAGGCCCTCCTTCTATGACAAATTACAGCCTTATAGCTCGCACCAGTAAAAAAATTTTCCTTTCGTTAGCCAAAAATTTTTAAATTTTTGCCGAAACTTCAAATTTGAAGAGTTATTCCCTTAGATGCAGATAAGATACAGACATCTAGTATTTTTCAGCAGGTAGGGCCATATGTGCCAGATCATCATTGGCGAATGGCAGCTTTGTAGCTTGGGCCTCGCAGTCAGTAGAAATTTTTAATTAATTATGTTGGTAGTTGCGAAAAACGGGGGGTCGGGCTCGGGCACATAAACGCGACGGCTGCACATGGCTGGAAGGCAGCTAAGATCTCAGTACCCGATATTTTTTTGACCACACCCATGCTGTATATCCTCGCCAAAAAGTAGGCCAATCGGACAAAGTCGGGGCAAACCTTTAGTAGCCCCCCCCCCTTAAGGGGCTTAACTTCTTTCGCTCTAGAAGAGCATTTAAAACCTACATATACTGGAGCTTATGTAGCTACAATTTAATGCAATTACATTTACCAACTTAAAATTCTACCATTACTACTTATACTCTATTTCAGACTAGAGATTAATCTGGCAATTTGTAGTTTGCAAGTAGCAGTGTACCAATTATTAAGATTATTTTGCATGCCTCTGGCATTTGCGCATCGATTTATAAAATCAGACGGACACGCGGGAGCTTTAAGTAATCTTTCAGATCGAAGCCTGGAATGGGCCCTAAAGTGGTTAACCGGAATATTGGTATCGCTCTTCATCATTACCATCATAATCATCGTTTTCTGTTGTCTCTGGAAACGAAGAAAGGCCATAAATGAAGGCAGAGTATACCGGACTGGAGAGTAATTAACTAGTTTTGTTAATTGGTTGGTTGACTAAATAGTCTACAGGTTATTTCATGTGATTGCTGTTTACATAGCGGACTTACATAGCAACTTTCGTAATCCTATTTAATATAAAATTCACAAAGAACTAGAATCCAAGCAAAATTCAGCAGCCAACAGATTCTAGAGTAATTTATATATATTTCTCATCTCATTCAAAAACGCAATACAGCAACACCATATTTAAACGGGGGGTCCAATTTCACTGACCCTTGTGGAAGCAAATTTGGGTATCCTTGTTGGAGCGATTTTTCTTAAGCGTACTTTTGAAAGCGATTTTTAGCGACTTCTGCCGTTTCTAACGAAAACAGCGATATTTTATCAAAAACAAATTTTTAGGACGTTTTTTAGCAAAAAAACTGACTTGAAAGAAAAAAATTCGGCGAAGCAGGAAATTTTTGAAATTTTAGTAGTAAAATCTTTTTTGGGCAATTTTCTTACCCCTTGTGGGAGCAATTTTGGTACGTGTGGGCGACTTGGCCGAGCGGGGGATTTCTTCCTTCCCCACCTTGTCCACCTGTGAGCAACACCAGGCGTTTATGAAAGAGTAATCATGATAACAAAAATAAATCACCACTGTCGACCCCTTGGTGATTAGACTGCGTCCTGCAGGCAAACTTTGCATGTAAGCGGATGACTTCCGGGCATCAACTCAGGTGTCTTACGCTTATCACAGTTTGTCGTTGTACTCTACTTCTTGAGGCTTAAACACACCTTTATTAATCAGAGATGCATCAGTATTCTGTATCGAGCTTCAACTATCCTCTGAATAATTCTTTTTGGTTACTGTGAACTCAGTTGCTGGGGCTGTTATCTTGCGAGCATGCGAATGACTAATGGACTTAGAGTGCGACTCTTTTAATTACTGTGTAAGTTACTTATGGTCATATATCACATCGAGACAAAACAAACCTATTATATATGTCGCCGTGAGATTCCAAAGTCCGTGAGTTTATAATCTCACGGACTGTTTCAGTGAGACTGTAAACTCACTAGTGAGATTGTTAAACTGAGCTAGCGTTAACAATCTCACTGAAATTTTCAGTGAGTTTATCTCACTAAGGAGTTTATCTCACTGAAACAGTCCGTGAGATTATAAACTCACGGACTTTAGAATCTCACGGACGACATATACATTATGCAGACAGTTGTTTTTACTAATTGGCGTCGTTTGAATTTTTAGACCAATTAGATACACTCCAGGAAAAGCAGAAGAGAAAAGCAACGTTAGCAGCTTTGAAAAGGAACCCGGTCGCGTGGGATTGGCTGGCAACGGTCGTCCAAGTCCGGACTATACCAATGGATATAAGCCAGTTCCTACCTATGACAGTAGTACCGCAATTTAAGATCGGCATTCTGACTTTGAACAATTGTTGTAATTGCTTCGTTGAAACCTTTTACAAGTTGGAAGTTTGGAGCAATGAAACTCCAGTATAACTCTTCAGGTTTTGTAGAAATTCTCACCAACGTGAGGAGGAATATAGCAATACTGTTTTACTGCTGTTAAAAGTTAAAATTCACTTTAGAACATAAGAAATTTGATGAGAACTGACTACCTTGTATAAAATCTTAATTTTGCATGTGTTGTCTCTTGTCGTTGTTATGAATGGTGCAAAAAATGGTCGTGTGTACTAAGTGCCTGTTAAATAGCTGACTTATTATTATTGCTTTTGAAATGAGTGAACTATGCCACTTTTGTAATAAATTACATTTTATGTTTGTATAAAAATTTAGAGGGTGAGCTTCGCTGGTAGCTCATAATAAATTCTATCGTCGCACGCGATTTGCAATGTTAACAAGCACGCATTTATTATTTGTTGTTTCGTGTAGCTCTTTCTTGTCTTTGCATTGATTTCGAATAAATTGTACATACAACTTATTTTAATAAACGATATCAATAACTTTACACAACGTTCTTGTTTCAGCATTAATTTTTTCAAATAAAACATAGGTACACACATTACATATAAATTATTTCATTAAGCGATATCAAAAAATTTTACACAACAAATTTCATAATATAAAATTTGCCAGTTTTGTTATATCTTTAGCTCAAAACTCCAAGCTCATTTCAAAACTTACTTCAAAACAAAGTCAACTATTCTTTGGGCGAACAACTTTTTGTATATAACCCTGCAATATATACTTTTTCAATAATAATGCAAGATTTTGAAAAATTAGGCCTGGTCTGATTTTACCGTTACTGCTGAAAATGCTGAGAGTTAATTTCGCCTCGATGAATCTAAACCTTTATAGTACGTTCCGACTGAGTTGCCACCAGAAGTTCCTGGGCCTGACGGTGCAGGACGTGGGTTAGGCGGTGGAGCTGGCCTTTGGGTCGTCGGAGCTGGTGGTCGTGTAGGTGCCGGTGTGGGTGCCGGTGTTGGAGGTGGTGTGGGGGCTGGTGTGGGGGCAGGCGTTGGTCTCGGCGTCGGTGGAGGTGTGGGTGCAGGTGTGGGTGGAGGTGTGGGTGGTGGAGTTCCTGGCGGCAGATTCACTTCTACACACTGACCATTGCGGCATGAGCTATCGTAGCAGGGATCCAAGCCCTCGAAGCCTGCACAGCTCATACCAACACGAATTTTGGCGACGCAGGAATTCTGGCTGACATCGCAAAAAAGGTAGGGTGATCCGCAGCTGGGTGGATTGCCACCTTGGCAGGTGGGTGGATCGTCATACTGATAAAGGTTATCAGTGTAAGCGTTCGACATTCCGTCAATGTTCCGAATGCTGAACGGTTTCATGTTTGCCTCAGGTCTACTGTATTCGTTACAATAGTCTTCCTCGTTTGTGTATTCGTTCTGTCGTCTTTGTCGATTTTGTCGTGTTTGTCGAAACTGTTCCCATATGTAGTCAACGAAAGAGTGAAGCATAAAAAACAGTGGATCGTTTGGAGACGTTTCCAAGGGTCCCAGCATCCCACCCACCCACAGATGGACCGCACCATGAACCAGCTCATAGAATGGGTCTACACAGTAAACCAGTTCTCGAAATGTTTGTTTCGCCAGTAATCGATTAACGTCATCTTGTCTCATCATAGAACCGAATTCCGACTGCCCACCGCTGCGCACCAAGCGCAAATTGGAATCAATTTCCCGCGCTATCGGATGATCCAGAACTCTCCAATTGGCAAATGGTCCAACAACTACAGGTCCATTCGAATTGCCCGCAAATTCTGAACTCCATATTATCGAACTTCGGGGGTCATCTAACCCGTGCTCGAGGCGAGTATCCCAATAGGGTATTCCAATTTCAGCGTCTTCCATCCTAAGAGCAGTTTCCAAGCTAAAATCAAACAGGTAACTGCGTAATGTTAGTCCTGGCTGACCATGTTATGGTCAATGACACTTCACAAGAGTCTTTTCTTCTTGTAGAAGTACCTGTACTTTTTTAGGTTCTGTAGATAAACTAAGGACCTCTCCGGGGGCGAGTTAAAGGAGTAGAGTTCAAAATTTTTAAATCGTCTGACCGACCCTGCAGGATGAGTTATTTTGAACTCTTTTACTGCTTCTGTACTCGAAGAAGAACTGAGTTAACTTTAACTCTTTTAGCTCGTCTAACTCACTACACGAAAAGGTCCTACGGATAGTGTTTAGGAACGGCCCCGCAATGTGTAAGTGTGTGGCCGTTCAGCCGCCGGCCTAGCACAGATATTTGTAGTCAGCGCAGAAATTTTTCACAATACAAATTTGAATGTTAATTTAATCAAACTACATAAGTTAAAAACCTTTTCCATTGACTCTGTAATGTATAATACAAATATTTTGCAATTTGCTCAGTTTGTCTTTAAATACTGAAAAATATGTCTGAGCAGTTGCCGGCCGGCCGGCCGGTGGCCGTCGGTCAAGAGCCGTCGGCCGCTAGCCGGTGACGTTTACTGACGGCCGGCGGCCGGATGGATTCTTGCCTCACAGCAAATTTTACTAAAAACAATTAGTTAACAGGAATGTTCTTTTACCGGTTGATTCCAAGATGTCGAGATCTAATATCCGTTGCATAAAAGTTATTACGAATAAATTATTTGTGATTAGTCGATTAGAGTAGCAGTTTTATTGAAAATAACTAAAGTTGTAGAAGCCCAAGGTTAATATTTTTCAGCTTTTGACATGCTCTAATGAACAGTATATTGAAACTTGGTGTGCAACTTAAAAGTTGGGCTTAGAAAACGGAACAGCCTTAAAAACTGCACGTTTACTTTGACATTTATTATCAAAACTATTGAGCAGTTGAATGAAAGTAGTGATCGTTGAAAGTCAGCCATTTTTAATTAGCCACTTCATTATGTATAAAATAGTACCAAAAATTTGTTGCTGACGTCAATAGGGTTACTACTATGCACTGCTGCACTAATCAACTAATCACTAATAATTTATTATTAATAAGTTTTATGCAACGGGCCCCAGGGAAAGATATTGATCAAGTTAGTTCTGTTAGGCGTGTGTTTTAGCTGAACTGCAGTTTGCTCGAAAACTGTTTTTGACAAAAAATTTTAATTGAAGGTTTCTGCCGCAATATTTTTGGAAATTTTTGTCGCAAAACTTATTTCTGAACAATTGTCTGACCCCTTGAAGCCAATTTTCTTAACCCTTGTGAAAGCTAATTTAAGAACTTATTGCGCGCCAAAACTTTTGGCATAATTAATAATACACTTACTATCTCAACATTTCGCGATGAAATGGCAAGAAGGCTGATCCGAAATGGGCTCCAGGAGCATTTTCAGGATTATGGTAGATAATTAAGATATCATATTTGCTTCGATCGTTTACCATGCTGGTTTTTAGTCGATTCAAGCCTTCGTGGAAACGATTCCTTTCCTCTTGTGTCATCATTCGATACTCTTTGCGCACAACTTTTGGCACAGATTGAGAGATCAGTTGACGCCTGTATCGATGTAATTCAACTTGGCGACGTTTCCGACGTCTTCGGCCCTTAAAAATGTCACTGAAACTTTTCAATCCTGAGCCGACTTTTCCAAAATCTTTAACGGTATGCAAAGTACTGAGAAGTTTACGACAGAATTCTACTTTCTGGCACATGCATTCTAGGCCGCATTTTTGAACGCTTTGCAAGTAGGCCACTTGATCATCGTCTAGAACATCTTTGATCGATCTTGAGTAACTCTGTACCGCTTTCTCCTCCCACCGCTGACGCCGTTGGCACATCAGATTCAGTTCTGGCTGACGAAATCGAGCCAACGTTGGGGCAGTATAGCGCACATTGCCACAGCTTTGACCTAAGACATTTTTAATATTCAAGACAGTAAAAATCGTGAGAAATACGACCAAATACATTGCCACATTTGCTTGCAGAGGCAGTAGGTGGGAAAACACAAGTATCTGCTCATTCCAATTTAACTTTTATAAACGTTTACATTACGTGGTACCTAACTAGTTTCTTTGGTACAATCAAAATGTTAAGATGTTAAGTTTTTTAGTTGAGTAATCAAATCACGGATGTTACGCAGCAGAGGTGGCGGTTCTCAAGAACAATAGTGAGAATATGCCTGAATGAAAATTTGTTGTTCTGTTCTATGTTATACAAACGCGTTAGTGACAACTGTTTGTTCAACCGTTACTGATGAGTAACAACAATTAAAAATGGTCTTCGATTTTCAGGTTTTGGAAAATAGAACTAACAAGTCGGCCCCGACAAGGGACAATAGTCCTTGATGGACCTATAAGAATTTATGTGAAAACAGCTAAACTTTCGGTTACTAAATATTAAAGCATTTTCTAATCTTATTCTATACAAATATCAGTGAACTGATTTGTTATATATACTCTTCAGCATTCTTGTACTGATACTTGAGCATTGACGGTGAGTTATGTACCAGCACCTTGTAGTTTATACCAAGTTTGTCCATCCATAGTGAGCCATTTTTTGATGCTGTAGTCCACACAGCTCACTCACATTTAGTTTCCATCCTCTCACATTTTCAATATGCGATACAAACTAAAGTATCTTCAAATATGTTTTAATATTCTTCAATATATTCTTGTTTCGTTAGTAATGAAAGTTTATGTAATGTTTAATTATTATACTTTCGAAAACCCATACGCACCGGAGATTCACTTCTTACAGGCGAGATTATTTAACGGACTTGTCTTTTAAACTACTAAGCTCTGCAACAATTTCTACCTCAATTCTGAAACAGATGCGACTTCTGGATCAGAAAAGTTGGCAAAAAGTACGGGCTGGCAGATTTTGTGTAATTCTCTTGAGTCGAAGCAAACATTAGAATTGAGCTGAGGTCCTCAACTTCAAAGTTTCTTCAGCTTCAACTTCTTCTTCTTCTTTCTTATTTGGTGTGCCTATGTGAAACTCTCAAGCTGCACTTTCGCACTCAGAAGTATCCAACCGTATAGATTGATGACTGTTATTGACAGCTGCGAGAAGACTTGAAATTCGAGGAATGGGAAACGGGGATTCAGCTCATGACCCTGTAGTGTAGTGGTTACCACGTCTGTCAGTAGTATAGATCCCCCTACCCACCTAAACTTCAGCTTCGATCAGTGGTCCACGCTAATGCTAATCAATCACCAATCAGTTATCATAAGTAGTCTCAATAGCTGACGCTGCTACTTCTTGTTTCAGTCACGTGACCTAAAACAACACCTCACCCCGGACCGTGTGTTTATTAGCAGACAAATTATTGACTGACGACACCACTTTAAGCAGCTGTATTAATCAACAGCTGTTTTTCAATATCAAGGTTTTCTTCGCCTTGGTGTATGATTGCCCTATTTTAAATCATTATCTGTTGTCGCATTCCTGGTATCGTCTAATTATGTCATTGGATGGAAAAGCAACTTACGAAAACAACTGTTATTTCTACTAGTAATTTTCAACCAGCTTGTCTACTTCATTTAAACAAAGCTGGACCCCGCCAATGCGAAGCTAGTGTTGAAAACAAACCTAAAACCTCAAGTCTCAATTAGAATTTGACCAAATCTATCAAAATGAGCATGCGTATTAGCAAATCAGCTGCCCGCAGCTGTAAAAAACAATTTTCTTCTCGCATAGTTTTTGTTGATATATGTAATAGACTCTGTCAGATCTGGACTGGATTTCTCTGTATTGGAGGGGGTCGTGTCTCCAATAAACTTTTGCTTGGTTCGGGGTCGTTTGTAGTTGGATAGGGCTTCTAGAATAGACTAGGCTAGACTAGACTAGATCTGATCAGGATCCAAGACACGAGTCAAGGTCAGCACGCAAAGATGGATCTTCGCTTAGATTGATGCTCCGGCTGTAGTGGTGTGCTGACAACCAGGGCTCAATAGCTGACCTGAAATGGGGTCTAAAGGGGTGAGTTCGTTTTAGGCAGGGGAATCGGGATTTATAGTCTCTATGGGCGACTGTCAGTTCAACTCTAACCTCAATACGGATAGAGTTGGGGATCTCTGAAACGTACGCGAAAGCCGAAGCAGCTAAAAGGATAATGATTTATTATTACAAAACAGACACACAGATTTATCAGATTCCAGCAGACAATGATTCACTGCAGTTATGGTTTTACAATCAACAGTAATACAAGATACCAGAGATGAAACCGTGTCACCGGGTCACCGGGTCACCGGGTCAGTTCGGGTCACTAAATGGACCGGGTCACCGGGTCACCGGGTCAGGAGCTCTGACCCGGTCTTGACCCGGTATTTTTAGTTGGAGGAAATTTTTTGAGGTTAAAGTATTTTTCAGACTTTTTATCAGCTTTTGCAACCTGAAAACTTCAGTAATTACTAAAACTAGCCAAATATATACGTAGCTTAATAGTCTAGTTTTTTTAAATGTTTGTCACTGCAGTGACCTCAAAATGTTTGTTATGACCCTTCAGGCTTGAATCTAGGTTTGCAGCTATGGTTGCGTTGAAATTAACTAGAAACATGAAGATATGGATATGGGCCCTGAGTCCGAAATTTATATTTTAAAATCTAAAATTATCTATGCTTCGACTACTGCAGGTTTCTTCATCGCTGCTATCCTTCTTTTTGGTAGAGTCAGACTGTATGATTTTCAAATCTGAGTAATTGGGGAAATCTCAGCAAAGTATTAAGGTTCATAAACTTTGCGTTTTGATTTTCATTTTTTGAAGTCTGATGACTTACTATCCTTAGGGACTAGTGGATTTTAGTTTGATTTTGTTTGTCGTACATATATATTGTTTCAATCCTTGTCATAAGCATAAATAATTCTAAAGAATGAGTACTGATTGAAACCCTAAAAAATACAATTAAATTAAATATTTTTACTACAGTAATAAAACACAAAGGGCCTCATGTTACACTCATAATTAGAATTAAACGATGTGCTGACTTTGGCAATGTATTATGTTGTAAACTGATTCAGCAAGTTATGTAGTTCACTGCATATCGACATCTAGTGCGAAATCGTGCAACTCAGTTTTGATTCTTTCCGGTTTACTTACAATATTTATTTACTTTCCAACGTTACTTTAACTAAAGCATAACGTTTGCCCAGCTTCATATTTTAGACGCCAAAAATGTCCAAAAAGATTAAAGAACGCTCATCGCACCCCAATATAATTATTTTTAATGTTTCCAAGCTTAAACCTGAATTTCCAAAAATACCGGGTCACCGGGTCACCGGGTCACCGGGTCAGGGGTCGACCGGGTCACCGGGTCACCGGGTCAGTAAATAGTGACCCGGTTTCATCTCTGCAAGATACTGTCTGCCAGAATTGCCTTTTGGTTTTGGTTTGACTGGTACTTTCGCGATTAGGGCTGGTTATCCGGTTTCGGGGTCTTTACAGTACTCTTACTTCAGGTAGAACACACTCTTGTGCTGCTACGTGCTAACTAAACCGGTACCCTATATGCTTCGACTCAACTCAACTCTTAGGCTCTGTGCTAGCCTCTACTGTGACTCTGTCCCTTACAACAACTCTTGCGACCACACACACGCAAGATACACTAATTAACAACTATTTATAATCCGAATCGGGTGGGAGCGAGGTTGGCTTTGCTCTGGCGTCTCCGTATAATTGACTGCCCAGAATAACTGAATTTTGAGGAGAGTTCCGGTCCCTGAAATGGATAATGACAGTTACAGGCTAGGAGAGTGTCGGTTATTGTCGGAAAGGTCGGATCGGCTTCCTCAGATAATTATCTCAAGATTAATACAAAAATACAGATTGTCAGTTGGTTTATAGAGAGGCTTCAGTGGTGAGGATCAGGACATAAGCTGTACCACTTTCACTGAACATGATTTCTTTTAAAGTTCAAATGTAGACTGAGATGTTTTGGTTTCAAAACGGTGACCCAACAGTGAAACAGGTAGCTCTCTCTTCGTCTCCGCTATGCGCTACGCCTCAGACTGCACCAAAACGCATCCAACAAGTACCTAATCAGATAATTCCAACGGGCAGGCTGAGAGAACAGGACACAATAGGATCTACTTCCGGATCCTCTGACTTCTAGACCACAGAACAGGACAAACACAGGATACACTGGCAACGAGCTGCACTGAGACTTCCCAACTAGAGCGACTGACAGACTGATTCCAGTAGCAACTGACGCGCTTCCAGCGGAGAGACTGAACGGCTACCTGAATCAAATGGGTTAAAACCCATTAGAAACAGAGGTGGTGGGGATTAGAACCCCAGCAATTATTGTCCGGACCGATTGGCTTTCACGTGCGGGTTCAAGACCCGAATTGTGTATTGCGTAATGTGTAATGCGTTATTTTATGGTTTTAGGTTGGAAACGGATGAAAATTGACGTTTTTGAAGATCACACGAACGAAGAGGGCCAAGCTTGGGCCGTTCCGGCCTACTTGGCTAAATATGCAAATGAGGCTCTAGCCGAGCCTCTCACGGGCATGGAGTCACGTAGGCACTACTCAGCATTTGCTATAACCCTAGAGCTACAGCTAAATTGACCTAATCTAATTACTACGTAATACCCAGTATACGAGGAGTAACCTATTTGTTATAATGGACGACTAATACATAATTAAGGCCCAAATCTGGCCACTAAACAGGACAATGTTCAATATTACCGATTATTACTGACTATGGACTACCTGGTACTAACTGAGGCCTACTCCATACTCTACAGGCCTAACTAGACTTAATGACGACAATTATAACCCTAACCTGGGTTGGTAACCTACCATTGGGTACCTAGAATATATTATCGTAATTATGCAAATGAGGCTACCAACCCTCTTAACCTGGGCTTAGAAACCTAACTGGATAATGGTAGATTGCCCCTTTCTTGCAGAGGACCCGCACCTTGAAGCAGGTGACTTACGCGGGCCTCTGGGGTCAATCTACAACCGGATTCCACATATTAATGACAACTAACAATTATTAACAAACCTAACTAACACTATAATATTAACCGCTGTTACTGGTACGAACTATAATTACTATAACTAAAACTACTGACACTAACCATAACTACTAACTAACTAACACCTAACTGACCTATTATTTTTAACCTAACCTAACTATTTATAATGCCCTAATTATTATGCCTAACTACTGCTTAACATTATTATTTAACTAACTATTTCCCTACGGACTACACTCAAGACCTCCACGAGGGGTTTACATGAGCAGTCGCATTCATACGGTTATTACCACATAGCAGACGTAGACGTGATTCATTTATACAGATTCACACACACTAGCGCACTACTTTCACACGCTCATTTAGACAGTAGACACACACACAGACAGTCGTAGCTATACTATTTCACGCATACAGTTTCAGTCATGCAGTCACAGTCACTCACACAATTATTCAAACACAGTTACGCAACATTCACACCTCACGCATACTAGACTTCTCTCACAACCTCAACTGGAGGAGTTTACGTGAGGAGTCGCATTCATACAACACAGTACAAGTACAGCCCTAACAGTACTAAAATGGGGCTAATTCCCAAGATACTAACTTAACTAATTCGCATAACTAGCTACGGTTGCGTGGAAGTGCATTATATTTCGGGAATGGCCCAGAAATGGCCATTCCCACGTGATCACCCGTGTGCGTTTTGCTTGTATTTGTGTGTGTAAAAAGCCAATGGGGACAATAATTGCTGTTCAAGCAATTATTACGAAAGTGTGCTAAGGACAGCTTTTAAGTGAAGGGAAAGCCGGTATTTCCCAATGAACGTCTTAATAATTAATAGATTGAACAGTATTTTAAAAGGTTGAATTTTCTGTTTTTAGAGTGTTTTGGAAGACCTCATGCTTTTATCCGGCAATTATTAAAACAGACAAGGTTACAACAGTGGCTTTTGACATTGCGGTAAAAATATGGCCGGCAACTCTGGTTGCCGGCTGTGGGGTGAAAGGGGGGGGGTCCTACCCTGAAAGGCCTACTCCCGGGGAGTGGCCTAACTCCCCTTCCTCAAGGTGGGTAGGTGAGGGACCTCCCTTAGAACTAACTACCCAAGTTTGCGTTAATTTTAGGAGTAGAAACTGGCTTTTATAGTGAAGGTTAGAAGGTTAGGAAAAGGTAACCATTGATGGTTCTAAAGTGGGCTTTAGTGTAAAATAACCCATGTTAATTTCAGTGGTGAGTTGAGCCAAAAAAGGGGCCGTTTTAGAAAAGGACAGAAACGGGAAGGATTACAGTTTTTTAACGCCTTTTGACGGGGTCTGCGAGGATCGTCTGCTCGCAGACCGGTTAAGAAAAATACAAGAATTTTGCTAAAAATACCCCAGAGGGTGAGGCGAAAGGCCCGCACCCTCACATTTACATCTAGATAAAATAATGGGCGCTGGGCCCGCAAACTACTGCAAAAATGGTCTTCCGGGGTCCAAGGACCCCGGGTAAGTCGTGAAAGTGAGGGGACCCGGGGACCGCCTTGCAGGCATAAGGGTCCCCGGGTCAGAAGCAGCGCTCCCCGTGAGCCGTCCGAAGACATATGGGCTCACGGGGGCGGCCAGGACGTGAGTGCCTGGCTGGCAGTTGCTGAAATAAAAACCCTAAAGGGAAATGGGGGGAAGGGGAGAGGTGCTATAGTCCAGGCCTCCATATAATTGGCGCAAGACACACCTCTCCCGGAGACATACGGGCAATAAAGGGGGCTAACGAATAAAGCTAATAATCTAAGGGGAAAGAGAGCAACCTCTCTCCCCGACTGCCAGCCAAGCACTGACTGCAAACTGCTAATTGCAGTCGAGATCCCAGTAGGGGGTGGGCCTTAAGCTTCCTAGCTTTTGATTGGCCAGTTTTGATGATCACGCTTTATTATTGGGCTACCGAGTCGTGACCTACGGTAGCCCACAGGCGCGTCTGGCGGCTGGAGGACCCCCAAATTAATGGGAACAGATGACCCCTAAATCAGACAGAAAGGAGGCCAAAGGCCGGATTTTAAGTATCAAGTTTTAGGGGTCTCTGCTGGGGCCCATAAATTTGGAGTAAACAGAAACTCCAATATTTCTTGAAACTTGGTCCTCCAGCGGCTAAGACAAAGGGTTCCCTTTGCTTAGTAGAAAGCAAAGGGACCTCACCTGTTTGGTCCATCAAGGACCCAGACGCAGGAAAAGAGCAAAACAAATTACGTAAGAACTAAGAGCTAGGTACCTAAGTTAGGATTAATAAAATATAAAACTACCTAGAATTACTACCCTGAATTCAGCCTTTTAAGGGTGGGAGGTCAGCGGTGACCCTTATAAGGTCACTATTGTATGACTTACGTGAATGAATGCATGAATGGCATTCGTTCACGTAAGGTCTGGGAGGTTTCCACGCTCTCCAGACAAACAGGCGGGCGGTCAAAAATGAAAGGCCGACCCGTAAAAGGGAAAAGAAAAAGGGGAGGAGTTGAAAACTCCTTAGATAATGGAATTAAAACCAAAACGTAGGATTTAAAATGTGTAATTTATCTTGTACTTTTTGTTGTTTCAGGAATTAAAAGAAGAACAAGTGTTAATATTGTGTAAATGTTCTTGTTTGTTGTGTAAATGTACTAATAAAGTGAAGTAATGTGTGTTTTCTTGTTGTTTAAGGTGGAATAATGCCAACACTGGCCATTACGCAACGCTGACGAAGGAAGGGCAAAGACAGGGGGAAGCAAGGGGGTCTCAATTACGACCGCCCTTGCACAAGGCTGATGTAATAGGGGTTTTCGTAATCGTAGGAGGCCTCAATACGGCCGTCCCACACACATAAAGGGAGGGCAAAGGTCAAAGGTTCGAATCCTTGCACTAAGAGTTGAGATAGCTTAGGTAATTGTGCATATTTTAACTGATTCTAATACCTACTAGATTCCCTAATTAATGTAGTTCAAGGGCCTCAATACGGCCGCAGGAACGCAGTTAAGACACCTTAATTAAGCCCTGATAATTAACCAGATTATTACGACTTTAAGGCAATTCTGGCAGTTCTGACAGACACAAGATACAAGAACAGATTATAATTGACATTAATAATTACGGCTTGTTTCTTTATACAATTACCTGGCATAGATTATTGGACTGGCCATGAGATCTTCAACTAAACCACTTGATAACTCACTAAATTAGCCCCTTTTTGGCAGATTTCCCGGTAGGGCCTAGATTATTCTTTGCTTAGGCCACCTTATACTAGTTACTAATAACCTATTCCTGGTTGCTAGGTGAGGCTGTAATAACGCGAAAGCCTTTTTACTGAATAAAACAACAATTACAGTAGCAGAAACGGTAATTTCATTACATATATAGTTATTCTATCGACTCTTTGAATTAGGAAATTTCAATTGTGCAGTGCTATTGACGATGCCGTTTGTGTGCTTTGCTAATATACTGTGTGTCGTCAACAACTATTTTACACCATTTGCCGCCGTTCTACGTTTCGTGTGCGTCTGAAAATTCAGTTGGGTAAACGTGCTAAATGATACTATCCTTATACTTACAGAAATCTAAACACTGGCAAATTTAATTATTAAACTTATTTAATTATTTAACTGTTTCATCTGTTTTCACATATCTTTCCACAACAACCGTTTTGCTTCCTCCCTCTCATTAAGACCTAAAGACAATTGTACGTGTTCTGCTACACACTCCAACTATATAATTATATAAAACTACACTAGAGCTGAAACATCAGAGCATCAGGTTTCATAACTGACAGAGTAAGACTTGTTCAGCACCTTGCGTGCTTTAACGACAGCACCCCGGGAAGGTTCTCTGTCACCGCTGCCATTGTTTTTTCTTTTTTATTTTTAAAAACGCTAAAGTTACGACAAACAGCACTTACATTGCTAAGCTAATAGATACCATTACAGATACAGGTTTACATTTAAATACAGTCTTCAAAGCAATAACAAAGAATATGCCTTAATGACACAATGTCCCTATACATAAGGTCTACCATAAGGTTAGCCTTACTTACATGTAATTAGTGTAAGTACTTACACAAGAACGTAAGTATTAATCATGTCTTGAAACTTCCTGCAGAGTCAATTTAACCTTCTACACAAAATGGTAACATGACAAATACCTATGATGAAAGATTTTCAAATTCGCCATCATCGTCCACCGGCTCGTCGCTATTGGTGAGAAGGTATTCGTCTATACTTCTGTTCTTCTCAATAGCGATTTTATACACATCTAATAGTTCCATACCCTTATCGTCTACTAGTTCGTTCTTTTTATCAATTATCTCCTTTATGATGGGATCATTACCGAAAGCAATGAGCTCAGCAAATTTATTCAACACCGGGCCGTTAATAGATCTTCTAATGCGTGGGCTAAGATCATCAAAGGCTTCTCTGTCTGCTTCTTTAGTTGAGTAACCATCTTCTTCGTATTCCTTTGATATCCGAATTAAGCGCAGTCTGTGTTTTGCAATGGCTTGTTCTTTCATATCTTGCCAAAAATGTGACAATTTCTCTCTGCTAACACTGCTGCCATTGGTGTCAGTGCTGTCCTCAGTTTCATAATCTTCTCCGTCAGTTTCTGAAGCATTGTGGGCCATCAGCTTGTGAGTGTACAAGCTTTGGCGATGACGGTATACTTTTGAGCACTCTGAACACTCATACATAGTGAAGGGGTATTGACGGTAAAACGAGTTCACTATAACAGCGCCCCTTTTATTAATTTCTTTCCATCTACTTACGGTAAGCCTTACAACATACTGCGTCAGTACTTACCCATCCCTGATGTAAGTGACTTCAGCAAATCTTGTAAGTGGTTTACAAATACTTACTTTAATAAACCTTTTTGCTTAGTGCTTTTGAGCAAAACTCATTCAGTTAACTAACGGAACGGGGTTCGCCACACAGACAGATCGTTTTACTGCGACGCGTACTAATTAGGGTCGAATCTCGAATCCCGGTCCACAACGTATCCCAACAGCCCTCTTAAGGTACTGGTATCGCTTTGTGTAAATTCGACCCTACAAGCTTCAATTCTTTATGAAAGTGGATGAAACTTTCCAAATACCTTATTCTCGTGCTCTTTAACATTCTGGGACCAGTCCCGGATTTTTAGGTTTAAAGATAAGAAAGTTTTGGTTTTTGCCCTTATTTTCTCAGTACATAGTCGCTACACCGGATTGGTTGTTATGGCTAGAAAGCGGCACCAATATGAACATTTTTGCTTTTACAACTTTTGAGCTACCTCCAGTGGTTAAGGCAGTATAAGCCAAAAACGATTTTTGGGGTCAAAAAATGGCCATTTTTGACGAAATCAGTTTTTTCAAAATTACTGCCAAATCTTAAGACAATTTCGGCTTATTTATACTCAATCGATGCACCGTCCAATTGCGCATTTTATCAGTACCTATTCGCTGGAGTTCGTTGCTCTAAGCTAGGGAATTCGCCGAAAAACCATTTTGGTAAAATTGTGATTATTTTGTTTTGAACATTGATTTCTCAAAAACTGTCCAATGAATTCGCGTGATTTTGGGCTGAATGAAAATTCGCCCTATTGCAGAGGGACATTTTTCTTGGTTTGAGCTAAAACATCTCCAGTTGTGAGAAAACTGAACAGAAAGTTGCGAAATTTCGTGTCATCGCGCATTTGCCGGATTTTCTGAAGTACTGAGACTTGTTGAGCCCAATCCAAAACAATGTCCCTCGGCCCACATGTCCTTCATATCATGGCACAAGAAACAATTTTGGCCGATTACACAGTTTTGAGAAATCGATGTTCAAAAAGTTTTGGTCCATATTCAGTCTGTCAGATGTCAGCATGTCGGAAGTTTTTTGCTATTTTTGCCAATTTTGCTAGTTTCGTAAGCTCATGTTAATGTACAGATTATAAGCTTTAAAACGATGTATAAGCTCTTTTCAACTCCCAAAATTGCGAAAGTTAAAGCGTTTCGAAAAATCACCACAAAAGCACTGCACAAAAGGATACCAGCACCTTAAGGTGCTGGTTCGGGTATTTGCAGCAAATTTTGAAAGACTGTAATTTGCTCAATTTTTGGTGTTCAACGATAATTTTTATATCATTTTAAACTTAGAATGTGCTTGTTAAAACTAGGTACAGTATAGCTGTCTCATTTCAACTCTTCGGCTTGAACAACATGATTTTTGAACAACGACTTGCAATAACATGAAAACAATTTTTGAACATGGATTTCTCGAAGTGTGGGAAAGCTAACGAAAAGCGACCAGTTCAGGCTTCAAAAGAAACGTCTTCCCGAGAGGCTATTTTTTCTGAAATTGTTTAACGAGTAAAGAAGCTCAAGGTTTTGAGAAAAACGTAATTTTTGTCCGATTTTCCTCAAAATTTTCAAGTTTGGAAGCCTATTTCTCTCGAACTGAAAGACAAAACGCAAAACCATTAAAAATAGCCCTCGGCAATTGTCTCAAAAATACGTGTGTAAAGCCGTTTTTTAACTGATTGCATGAGTTGAGAGAAATCCGTGTTCAAAACAGTCTAGTTGAGATTTTCAAAATTTCACATTTTCGCTGCTGTACGAAGGCTGAGAAGCCGCAGAGAGCTCTCCGTTGGACATGGCATGTCCCTTAGGACTACAAATATGGACAATACTTGACCGACGGACCAACGCTGTTGAAGCTGTCGAAATCTTGCAATATGTGATTTTTCGAAAAATGGCCGGTTTTGGACCTCGAAAATTAATTTTCGCTGTTATCTCTTAAACCTTAACGCATCAAAGAATAATTTCAACAGCAAAGTTGGTCTTGGTGAGAGGATTCGAATGACTATAAGTTCATCTTTGGAGGGTGGTCACAGTGCAAGTTATGGCGGATTAAAGCTAATTTCTCCAAAACTCAAATTTTCAAGCCGCGATTATTCTAAAACGTTGTATAGGCTAAATAATGTAATTGTAGCAAGTTTGAACGAATTTCAACGACATTCGCGCTTTTAAAGCCCAAAAATACACGAACCCGAACCAGCACCTTAAGGGCTACCAGGTTTTAATCTATCGCAATGTATTCATTTACAAGATTTGTTAAAATAAGTCAGCATCGAATAAATGTTTACCCAGTGGTAATCATTGGTATATCTGTAATCTAAAGGCTTTATGCGGAACGTTAAGTATAGATTAAAATCTGGGTAGCCCTTAAGAGGGCTGTTGGGATACGTTGTGGACCGGGATTCGACCCTAATTAGTACGCGCCGCAGTAAAACGATGTCTGTGTGGAGAACCCCGTTCCGTTAGTTAACTGAATGAGTTTTGCTCAAAAGCACCAAACAAAAAGGTTTATTAAAGTAAGTATTTGTAAACCACTTACAAGATTTGCTGAAGTCACTTACGTCAGGGATGGGTAAGTACTGACGCAGTATGTTGTAAGGCTTACCGTAAGTAGATGGAAAGAAATTATTAAAAGGGGCGCTGTTGTAGTGAACTCATCTTACCGTCAATACTCCTTCACTATGTATGAGTGTTCAGAGTGCTAAAAAGTATACCGTCATCGCCATAGCTTGTACACTCACAAGCTGATGGCCCACAATACTTCAGAAACTGACGGAGAAGATTATGAAACTGAGGACAGCACTGACACCAATGGCAGCAGTGTTAGCAGAGAGAAATTGTCACATTTTTGGCAAGATATGAAAGAACAAGCCATTGCAAAACACAGACTGCGCTTAACTCGGATATCAAAGGAATACGAAGAAAATGGTTACTCAACTAAAGAAGCAGACAGAGAAGCCTTTGATGATCTTAGCCCACGCATTAGAAGATCTATTAACGGCCTGGTGTTGAATAAATTTGCTGAGCTCATTGCTTTCGGTAATGATCCCATCATAAAGGAGATAATTGATAAAAAGAACGAACTAGTAGACGATAAGGGTATGGAACCATTAGATGTGTATAAAATCGCTATTGAGAAGAACAGAAGTATAGACGAATACGTTCTCACCAATAGCGACGAGCCGGTGGACGATGATGGCGAATTTGAAAATCTTTCATCATAGGTATTTGTCATGTTACCATTTTGTGTAGAAGGTTAAATTGACTCTGCAGGAAGCGTAGACTTTCAAGACATGATTAATACTTACGTTCTTGTGTAAGTACTTACACTAATTACATGTAAGTAAGGCTAACCTTATAGTAGGCCTTACGTTGTATAGGGACATTGTGTCATTAATGCATATTCTTTGTTATTGCTTTGAAGACTGTATTTAAATGTAAACCTGTATCTGTAATGGTATCATCTTAGCAATGTAAGTGCTGTTTGTCGTAACTTTAGCGTTTTTAAAAACAAAAAGAAAAAACAATGGCAGCGGTGACAGAGAACCTTCCCGGGGTGCTGTCGTTAAAGCACGCAAGGTGCTGAACAAGTCTTACTCTGTCAGTTATGAAACCTGATGCTCTGATGTTTCAGCTCTAGTGTAGTTTTATATAATTATATAGTTGGAGAGTGTAGCAGAACACGTACACTTGTCTTTAGGTCTTAATGAGAGGGAGGAAGCAAAACGGTTGTTGGGGAAAGATATGTGAAAACAGATAAAACAGTTAAATAATTGAATAAGTGAAATAATTAAATTTGCCAGTGTTTAGATTTCTGTAAGTATAAGGATAAAAGCAGTATCATTCAGCACGTTTACCCAACTGAATTTTCAGACGCACAGGAAACGTAAAACGGCGGCAAATGGTGTAAAATAGTTGTTGACGACACACAGTGTATTAGCAGAGCACACAAACGGCATCGTCAATAGCACTGCACAATTGAAATTACCTAATTCAAAGAGTCGATAGAAAAACTATATATCAACAAAAATTTTGCGAGAAGAAAACTGTTTTTATAGCTGCGGGCAGCTGATTTGCTAATACGCATGCTCATTTTGATAGATTTGGTCAAATTCTAATTGAGACTTGAGGTTTTAGGTTTGTTTTCAACACTAGCTTCGCATTGGCGGGTTCCAGCTTTATTTAATTGAAGTAGTCAAGGTGGTTGAAAATTACTAGTAGAAATAACAGTTGTTTTCGTAAGTTGCTTTTCCATCCAATGACATAATTAGACGATACCAGGAATGCGGCAACAGATCATGATTTAAAATAGGGCACTCATACACCAAGGCTAAGAAAACCTTGATATTGAAAAACAGCTGTTGATTAATACAGCTGCTTAAAGTGGTGTCATCAGTCAATAATTTGTCTGCTAATAAACACACGGTCCGGGGTGAGGTGTTGTTTTAGGTCACGTGACTGAAACAAGAAGTAGCAGCGTCAGCTGTTGAGACTACTTATGATAGCTGATTGGTGATTGATTAGCATTAGCGTGGACCACTGATTGAAGCTGAAGTTTAGGAGCGTAGGGGGATCTATACTACTGGGGGGGAAGGTCAATTTCGGGGGGGCCCCGCCTCCCCCCTGTAAAAAATACCCTGACTGCGAAGGGGGGGCGGTGTCCGAATCGATGATTTTTCGAAAATTTTTTAAGAATCCAAACTTGCCCATAATACCAGGCACAAACTCACTATTATTTTTGTTTTTTCTTCAGGCCACTACCTAAGCGCAAACACTAACAATTCTATAATAATTTAACTCACTTTTTACTTTCAAACATGCAAAATTGTGGATCAAAAATTGTCCAGAAAAGTATAAAACTTTTGTAAAATCTATCTGACCAGCCGGCGAATGCCAGGAGAAATTTGAATAAACATAACCGTATCCTTCTCTGGGCTAACACAGTACCTACATATATAAATATACATAAACAAATATACATATATAAATATAAACATACATATATATACATACATAAATATATACATACGTACTTTTGCCAGAAAGATAGGTCAGTATCTGATCCAGCAGTAGCACAATAGACTCTTTCATGACCGGAGCAATGCCAGAACGGGACATGAGGTCCTGCATAAAGCCGCCCGGAGCCACCCTGCCCGATAGACCACCCACAGTGTTGGCTGAGGCGGCAGTCGCGGACTTCTTTATCTCCGACTCCAGACTGCCCAACAGCACTAGAAGATAGAAAATCACCCAACTTAATGAACCATAATATAATAATGAAAATGGAAAGTATATAGAAACGCCATACCACAAGTACGCAAAAGATAGGCAATGGAATGAAAAATCTGCCCTACAAATTTCACACGACAAGGACAACAAAATGTATTAGTTTATAGTAAGAATGTGAGCCTGATTAAACTTATACGTCACCAGTGGCTCAGTTAGCTGAGAGTTAGTTAGACCAGTCAGGGACTTCAATTTTTATAGCATTTTTTGCAGTAACAATCCTTCTTTCGTCCACTTTGAGTTAATATGGAAAACAGGGTATATACTCCCTTTGACACCAAATTTCACCCGGAAAAAATGGTTCAGACGGCTAAAAAGTTTTCGGCTTCGACGAACATATGTATGTTACTCAATATGGCGCCTACTTTGGCCTTTTTCTACTGGGGAGGAAGGAGGGTGGTCCTCTTCGTTTTTTGGTCCCAACCTCCCCGCCCCTCCACCACTCGGCCCCATCTCTACCTTTTCTGGTTCCCCCCCCACTCATTTGAGATGCTCAGAAGAAATTGTCAAATTTTAGCGATTGTTCATAAAAATCTGCAAACCTTTCGGCTCAGCCGCCGGTATTTGACCGCTTTAGGGCCCCCACTACTGTGCCAGTTTTTTTGCGAAAAAACTGTCAATAGATGCGCACTATAAAAAATCCGTCACACCTCACGAAAGAACTCTCCCTTACGTACCTATCAAATGTTTAATATCCTTCTCCTTGTTATGCAAATCAGACAGGTTGGGACCACCATCCGCCTTGGTAGAAGAGGGCACTCGACCGGCCCCACCACCAAAGGGCATATCACACTCGTCCATGATGCTGCGAAGGGTCTCCTTCTCCCGATCCAGGCTGGCCAGGACTTCGTGGAGATCGCGGACAGCCATGGCCACATCGCTTAGGCTGAGACTGACCGACACGCTTTCCTCACAGATGGAACCCTGAAACAAATGATAGTACTGTGTCAGAAGGGTTTACAGTAAGATTTTTTCGGTTAGTAGTGGAGCCCTAAACAAGCACGTATATACATGTACAAATATGTACAAATATATGTACAAATAATGTTCACGAGTAATAGAGTGCTATTTGATGGCTTTCAGAGTAAGATTTTCGGTTATTAGTAAAAAATCAATAATAATTTAATTATTATTCGAAACATAGACCCGACGATTTCCGTTTTCAGTCTTCCAGAATTAGCTAGCTAACAACTATTACGCCAAAACACAACACACACACTGATGAAAACAACACGACGGAGGGGGAAAAGTAGGGTAACGGTTTGTGAGGACGAGAAACTTGTTTGCGCAAATTGCGTTAAAGGAAACAATTTTTTCCTGATGCGCAAAAGACTAATCAATTATGACTAAAATTTGCACTCAAAAATTGCTAACAAAATAGCCAAGCGAACTATACCAAATTGTGAGCCTCATCAAATATAACCACTTTTCCTCGCAGCTGCAGCTTGAAGGCGTTTCTGACCTAAAATTACATAGGAAAAGTTTTAGACAGCAAAACACACACTACATATACGGCTTTTCAAAAAAGTATGTAAACAAGCACACTGGTTTATTTTAAAAGGCTACAGTGGACATTAAAATAAAAGTGTTGAAAGTAGAAATGCTACCGATTTTAGAGAAAATTACGTACGTATATATTTGTCAAAGTACGTATACGTATGTAAAATAAGAATTAGTATATATTTTTTTCGAAAGGTCTTTGATGACAGATGTTGATTTTGTCAATTTTTCGAGGGGTAGGGGTATGAAATAGTCAGACAAGTAATATTTCTCACCTTTTTTCTGAAGCTTAGCAATTTTTATATATGCCTAGTTTAATAATTTTAAAGTAAATGACCATGCATGAGTCACGACGTGATGATGATATAATAAAATGATATTATAATGAATTGAATGAAATTCTGAAAATCAATAAGACACAGCTTTGCCTACAGAGGGATCTAGGACATAGTTGTAGGGCAGGAGAATTAGTTGGGCCTTTTCCTCTTGATTCCGAGCCAGGTAGAAAGGACAGAGTCTAAACAAGAAAATATATAGAGTACTAAAATACTCTCTACGGGATTGCACCAAATCATATATATATATATATATATATATATATATACACATATATACATATAATATATCTATATGCACTGGCCTTGAATATACACGATAGCTGTGCAACGTTTTCATTATACCTGAAATTGAAAGGAATACATATCCGAAATGTATATCCGAAATTCCGTTGTCCATCACTATTACATGAACTAATCCTACACTGGATAACAGTAGCAATTTCTTGTCACAATGAGCATAAACATTAGTTAATCCAGCAAAACTAAACCACGTACTCATGCTTCTTTCCGTAGTCTAGGATATCCTCAATGTCAGGAACCTCA
The DNA here is from genome assembly GCA_030248195.1 of Trissonchulus latispiculum. Classification (NCBI taxonomy): domain Eukaryota; kingdom Metazoa; phylum Nematoda; class Enoplea; order Enoplida; family Ironidae; genus Trissonchulus; species Trissonchulus latispiculum. The sequence continues at coordinate 257,401 of JASAND010005209.1, forward strand.
GCTTTGCCACCAGAAATCTGAGCGCCGAAAAAAGAGCTAGTTTGTGCTATAAACAAAAAAAAAACGGAAAAACAAACGGAGTCACTACGGCAATGACAACTTAAGTGTCACAACATTAAGTTTGTAAAATTTCAAAAACGTAATAAACTATGACGTACAATAGGTCAATAAGTTACCTAACAACATGCAATACAAGCATAACAATAATTCGTTTGTATAAACTCTGGTACCTTCCAAATTCCGAAAGAATTTACAGGTTCTGTTTCGAACTTTGTCCATACAGGCACGATTCTAGAAAAAATAAATATTAAGAATAAATCATGAATTTAGGCAAACAACTTCCACGCAAAATACAGTCTGACACCCATGTTGATGTTAGATAGACAATAAAAACTCATTTGCAAGTTCAATCAGGGACGCAAATCTGCAATCGTTGACCAAAATTTAATTCCAAGAACTGGAGAAGCTAATTATCAAAAGTCAAAGCGGTATATTATATACGAATAATTTAGTCCAAAATCTGTGAGGAAACCCCCACAAATCCTACGTACTTTTTAATACAGTCCATACTTTGCCGCTACCAACCAGTATTTTTTGCATCATTCTGGACTGTCTGATCCTACTCTCCCTCCCTCACAAATAAAGACACGACGACAGCCACTGAAAAAAGAAACTAACTTTGGCACTTGATCCAGATATGGAGACAACTTCCGGATTGATGCACATCTGCTCTCGAGAACCCAAAATGCATACAGTGAAGTCCCTGAAGCAGGAAACCATAAGGTGACGCAATGACAGATACAAAAAACATATGAGAAATTAATCCAACGTGCGTATATCTGAGCCTTGCTTTAAGAAATTCTAAGGAAGACCATCCCTGAACTGGAATAAGAAGAAAAAGGAAGATTTACTCTATTTTTTAGAAGCAGAAAGATTTACTCACTGGCTGTTAGTTCGGTTCGGAAGCCTAGCTTAATTTTCCTGGGGGGGCAAATTTTTAAATTTTTACCCTAGGTACGTAATTTTTCATAACGTTTTCGCGTCATTAGACATTTTTAGAGATTTTTGCCAGTTTGCTCTAAAAAACGTAAGAATTAGCGAATCCTTTTCATGCGATACACGGCCATCTCAGCTCATTGTACTTTTATGCCTATCAGTATGAATAGCTACAGTCTAATCAAAGCATTTTCTCAGAGAAAGAGAGCTAACTTTTTGTATTCAGTTTTGTTGAGCTCCCGAACGACCTGAGCCAACTGAGAGTGAGTTCTGGATGTGTAGATGATCTTCGGAATAGAGGTATCTGTAAAAACACCGGTAAGAATAGACAATAACAGTGACACTCGACAGTGAGTCAAAAAAATTTAAAATCCACATAATCGACAACATAAAAAATCATCTACTCTTAGACATGAAACGCCACAAAGGACATATATACGTATATATAGATCAGAATAAAAAATCATATTCACCTATACACATTTTTTAACACTAGTTCGCATCTCCACAAAAAGAACTATATACCTAGAAATGCTTGAAGAGAGTTTGCATTCTGCTTAGAAGAACTTTGCGGAAGATCACCAGGACCCGCTGCTTTGCTTTCATTGGAACTGAGCAGAATTTGTTGCTTTCGATGCTTCAGCCAGGCAAGCGAAGCGCAGAGAAGGCAGAGGGTTTTCCCAGTTCCGGTTGGCGACTCCAATACACCGTTCGATTCCTAAAAACAGCAGCATTACGAAGTCATCCGTAGAAACCCTAGCAGCATGAATTGCATATAAGGATGCAAGCCGTATTTCGCTGCAACTTGTTGCCAACATGGATGGCTGTATAATGTTCTGGAACATGGTTTTTTTGCGTCAGGGGCTGCGTCATGGCGCAAATTTTTTCGTGTGACGCAAATGAAATTAGCCCTGACGCAAGCCTGGCGCAGCTGGATTTGAACTTCAACTAGAGGCAAAACATGTTGGAAAAATTGTGCTTCAAACGTGATATTTCTAAAAATTTTCTGCTGGGGGCCGCGCCCCCAAACCCCCGCATGTCTGCCTTCTTACTCGTTGCTGATTGCTACGATGACTGACAAACTAATATTTTATTTAATCATTGTGTATATATATATATATATATATATATATATATATATATATATATATATATATATATATATATATATATATATATATATATATATATATATATATATAAGGGCGCATGTAGCAGCGGCAACAACTGCCTGTCACGGATGGAGTCTCAACGCGACGCCCAGGTGGGCCCTCTCCAACGGGGGCTGCGAATCCGTCCCTTTTCACGGCAACCCGCCCACGGTCACGAAGACCGGGGTTTTTTTGGCTCGTTGACTGCCCGGCCATGATTCGGGCCCGGGTGAAGTACCTGGGAGAGACGACCCCCTCACTCTCTATTCTTTGCGATAACCCTGTGGGCGTGGTGGCATTGGCGCGGGCCACTCTCTGAGTGGTTCACGATGCTTCTGCCGACCTCAACAACAAAACAACAGCAACATCTTACAAGTCTTGCAGATGTAGCACATATTTTAAAAATATACATTCGATATTGCAATAACCGGCCATACTTAATACCACATCAACTGGTCGCGAAACTGCTCTAAATTAATTCCTGGGAGAGTCTTGCAAAAATTCTTCAACTTCTGGGGGGCTCCGCCCCCCAGATCCCCTCGTGTTGGTTCTGTCTCTAGATCTTAATGCTTCACACATTTAAGTCGGCTTTAATGATGCAGAATTTGAAAAACAAGTGGAAAATGTGTTTAAGGTGGTGATTCCTTTTAGGCTCATATTATTGACTGACGGTTAACATCAAGATGAAATTTGATGAAACTTTCCAAAATAAGTTCTTTTAGCATTCTAACACCCTCAATTCAATCCCGCTTCAAAACTTTGACGTCTCCGCTCAGGGCAGTTTTTGCCGATTTTTGACAATTAGACAGTAGCTGCATAGCTATCATTATATTCATTCGAAAGATATTCTTGTGTTCTACATTTTTGCTTTTTAAAGCACATTTCTAGCTTTTCTCTATAGTGAGATATAGCTGATTTTCTTGTTTTGGCGTTGAGAACTTGTCATTTTTGCAGAAATCAAATAATCCGCCATTTCTTGAGCTACGCGAGCCGTAAAATTAAACCGAGGGTGTCAGTTTGAAGGTCTCGTCGGGGCCAATTATTCGTGGCATTATGATCCTGTAAATGCTATCCCGTACGCTGCTATCATAAAAAATGTAGTTTTTGCAAAAACATGACCAATTTTTTCCAAAGATTGTGGAGCATTCACCATGCAATCTGGAGGGCTGCTACTGAACAAATGTGTTCTGCACAAGTATAGCGCGGCGGGAAAAAACCCAATCCGATATGCGGGAAAAAACCCATCGCCAGTGTGAGTCACCCATATGAGCTAGATCGGATTTTAATAGCCTATCTTAAAGAGCGTCCAAAACTACCCTAGAGGGTGTATTATTGTAGTTTCCCCTGCCTCTCAGCCATGGTTTTTTTTTGCGTCAGGGGCTGCGTCATGACGCAAATTTTTTTCCTGTGACGCAAATGAAAATTGCCCTGACGCAAGCCTGACGCAGCTAGGTTTTCAACTAGAGGAAAAATTGTGCAAAAATTGCTTGAAAAATTGTGTTTCAAACGTGATATTTCTAAAAATTTTCTGCTGGGGGCTGCGCCCCCAGACCCCCGCCTATATATATATCCCTTGTTACTTATTGCTGATTGCTTCGATAACTGACATACTAATTTTATAAATTCATAGAATAAAGGCGCATGTGGAGCGGCATCAGCTTGCAAGTATTGCAGATGAAGCACTTAAAATAAGCAAATATATTATATTCGATATTGCAATAACTGGCCATACTTAATACCTCATCAATTGATCGCGAAAATGCTCTAAATTAATGGTCTTAATTGCAAAAATTTTTCAACTTCTGCGGGGCTCCGCCCCCAGACCCCCATCTACGTTTATTCTCTAAATGTTATTACGGCGCACGTAGAATTCGGTTTTAACCAGGGGGGGCCGCCCCCCCGTCGCGATTCGAAGGTAGGAAAAATTAAGGAGAAAGAGGAAAAAGGGCAAAAACCAAAAAATTTCGCGCCTTCGGCGCAAATTTTCTACTTTTTAACCGCATATTTATTGCATTTATGAAGAAAAAGCTTGAAATGCTTCTGATTTTTCGGAGATAATTACCATTTTTGCCTAAAAATGTCTAGAATTTTAAAAAATTGTCTCAGTTCTTCAATATGAAAAGAATTAAAGATCCGAAGACCGATTTTATTGCAAAAACAAAAAATTTCCTCAACTTCTGGGGGGCTCCGCCCCCCAGACCCCCCGCTGGGGGACTTGTACCGCCCCCCCGTCACCAAATCCTGGATCCGCCAGTGGTTTTAACAACGCAAAATTTGAGAAACACTGCGAAAGATGTGCTTAATCATGTGTATTTATAAGTTAAATACATATATATACTGCTTAAAAATTAAAAAATATTGTTTAAAAGGTTTATAAATTGTTTAATATAATTTTAGTTTTTGACGCACTGACCCCAATTCCTGACGCAATAAAATTTTTCCTGACGCAGCACTGACGCAAATCGTGAAATGAAAAAAAACCCTGCTCTCAGCAAATTTTTTGGGACTTTGAAAATTTTGGAATTTTTGGTCCCAACATGGGGGTCAGGCAGGGTCAACTTTGGGGGGTCACCCTGAACTACTGGAAAGACTTAGCCCAAAACGGATTATAGTTTCACAGAGGACATGTCTCGAACTTCACGATGGTGTTGTATGCCATTTGGCTCTAATACCTGTGGTGCGACCTGGGGGTGACCTAGACTCGGCGGGAAAAACAAACCCATGTGCGGGAAAAAAACCCAAATTTCAAAATGAAATTTTTTACTAACCATTAGCAGCAAAGGAAAAATTCATGCATTTCTTAGCTCAGTAGAGCCTCCTGATTAATTTGGTATAGATTTTACCTAGGTTCGACCTTCGATGTGAGGTCCAGGTGGCCAAAATCTGAGATGGTGCCATTTCAAGCCAAATTTTCAAATTTCGCCAAAAACCGCTAATTTTTCACTAAAATAGGTCGGGTTTGACTTTAAATGCAATAAAAACACGTTTTCTATGTGATAGGATGCTTAAACTGCAGAAATTAAGCAAATTTCAAAAATTTCCAAAATTTGCCTATGTTTACGTGTTAAACATACGAAATTTTGAAAAGTCAATTTTACATGATTTTTTGCAAAAATATTGATATTTTATGATTCAGATGTACTAAAATGACCCGCTCTTTCGAATGGTATAGTCAAAACCGTTCTGGCATGCTTGCAGCAAAAAATTCGGCTGGGTTTTTTTTCCTGCCCATGGGTTTTTTTTCCCGCATTGGGTTTTTTCCCATCGGTTTGGTCGAAAATTTCTCACCAACCGTAAGTGATAGAGAGACGTTTTATGGCTCATCTTGAAGCTCTTCGCAAGGCCTCATGGTAGTTATCGTTAGATTTTCGATTTGTCGCTTAATAAAAAAGTTACAGCCAAAATTCGAAAATTTGGGTTTTTTCCCGCCGCGCTATATACCAAGGGACGATTTTTTAGTTGCCCCGATTGCTGCTTTCTAGCTAATCGCTTGACAAATTTGGAAAAAGTAGGCAAAATCCAGGTTACGCTCACATTTTAGCTTATTTCTCTATAACGAAGAGCCATTTCACAATAAATAAAAAATTGTCCCCAGCTATTTGATGGAGGTATCGAATGATATAACCGATGTCTCGCGAAAAAATTTAGTTGAGTCTGCAAAAATTCTGGAAAATTATACTTCTTCTAAAATGTGTTAAAAATATTTCAGAAAAGCAACATTAGTTTCATGGTATGCATTAAAAAGAGAAAATGTCAAGCTACATTTTGATATAAAAATGGCTTCTTAATTCCAGGTAATGAATGAGAAATAATGGTGCTAACTTTATGTGACCAAAGGGAATCACCACCTTAAAGTGCTTTTAACATACGAATAAAATTGCTTTAGATTCTGCCTATTTGCTAAGCCACTTTCAAATTTAACTTGGTCAGAATGAATCTCCTTCGAAAGCTCCTTATTATGTACCTTGTGAGTCGTCAGATCCTCAGCAAGTCTAGATCGCTTAAATTTAGCCCAGCTCCTTCTCTTTTTATTGAGGAGACGTTTTGGTTTCCTAGATATTGGAAATGCAAATTTTTTCTTAACAGCACGATATGGAACGAAAAGCCTTCTTCTTCTTCTTCTTCTTTCTTCCTGGGTCTTCTGAGATGAATCTCAATATGACTGGATCGGTTAAAGCCGACCCACATCCCGGAGGAACCCTATCACCTTGGGAGGGCACCCCGAGAGGACTTCCAGTGACGGACCGGGGCCGAACCAGCGTTCCCTTGCAGTCTGTTTTGAGGGGCAGTGGAGCAAGAGATGGGACAAGGTTTCTTCTAGGTCAGGGCAGTTGGGACAATTAGGAGAATCGGCCAGGCCTATACGATGCCGGTAGGCCCGGAGTAGGAGGGAATGGCCCTTGCAGCGGAGTTGCGACAGAATGACTCGTTCCCGTCGCGTAAGGCCTGTCTCTAAATGGGGGTCAACTGGTTTAGCACCGACAAAGATTTGTTCAGTGTCGGCCATCCGGGATTGATTCAGACGCTTTTCCCTGACAGACCGCTTGACGGCGGCCTTTGCAGTAGTGAAGTCTGTAGGGACACCGGTTTGAGGGTGGGTGGAGGCTGCCTAGCAGCACTGTCCGCCAGGTCATTGCCACGAAGGCCGACGTGACTGGGCACCCACTGAAAGATTAGGAAGTGCCCTCTGTCGCTAAGATCTTTGATGAGTGTCCAGATCTGTGAGGCGATCCGAAGGTGCTGGGTGAAAGGGCCAGCTCGCAAAGAGCGAATGGCTGACTGTGAGTCCGTACAGAGATGAATTGTGCCGCCGCCTGTCAGACTTTGTTTAGCCCAGAGCAGTCCCTGGTGGATGGCTATTGGCTACCATTTCTGCCCTATAGCTTTTTTTTTAATCCCGAGTAAATCACGCCTTGTTAGTACATTATCTTTTATTACATAGACGTGATTTGCCCCGCGGCCGCCCAACCCCAATGCCGCGTCCACATACAACAGGTATTACATCTGCCACGGCGATGCTGATGCATGTAAGCGGCTACGTCGTGACAGGATTAGTAGACAATTATATATAAACTCATACAAAGGCATGAGCGTATATATACACACAGTGACGCAAGGTTGGCAACCCGGGTTTGTACGCTATTAGATATTTAAATAAAATGCGACTGAGAACAACAAAATTAAAGTTATTTAGTTTATGAAAGTACACACATTGCGTGAAACCAAATAAATTATGGCATGCAAAGGACTACTGTCCTTGTAATGCACGCCCCCGCATAAACTTGTGCAGCTGAGCTTCATGCTTTAACAATTTCGACTTAAATGTGCTCAGAGAAGAACAGGTAACAATACTGTCCGGTAAACAGTTCCAAACATTGCAAATTCTATAGAAAAAGAAATGACTTGCTCTAGACTTTTTATATCGCTTAGGTCTAATAGACAAACTATTATGGCCCCTTGTCCCTGCGTCAGGCGAATATGTAAAATAATCATCAAAAGAACAATCAAAGGCATTATACACTATACTATGCATCAAATATAAATCATACATTAACCTTCTCATTTCCAATGATTGTAGGTTGCAACGTTTAAGTCTTTCTTTGTAAGTAAAATTTTCAAGGCCATACAGTCGTTTTGTAAATGCACGCTGTACTCCCTCCACAGTGTCAATGTCTTTAAGCAAACTAGGTGACCATATCTGGGTACAGTATTCCAAAATTGGTCTAACATACGTCACAAAAAGTTTAGTTAAGAGGACTGCATCTCTACTAGAGAAACTGCTAAAAATAATTCCTACTCTCTGGTTGGCCTTAGCTCTAATTTGACTTATATGTTTAGAGAAAGTTAAATCATTACTCATCATTATACCCAGGTCCCGCATAAACTCAGTATCGGACAGAGATTCACCACCCAAAGTATAAACTTGATTATCGTTACGATAACCCAAATGCATTACCAGACACTTATTAGCTGATACAGTCATTTGCCAATCTCTAGTCCATGCATCAATTTGAAAAAGATCATTTTGAAGCACATTTGCCCCATATGACTTATTGACAGTAGAGAAAATTTTCGCATCATCTGCAAACAGTCGAATTTCTGACAACAAATTCTCCGGTAAGTCATTAATATAAATCAAAAACAATATAGGACCCAGTACAGAACCTTGTGGTACTCCACTTGAGACTGGAGCCCAATCTGATTTGGAGGAACCCAACTTTACTCTTTGAAATCTCCCCGTAAGGAAGGCCCTAATCCATGCCAGCATCTTTCCCCTAATCCCAAGTGCTTCTAGTTTTCGCAAAAGCTTTGAATGACAAACTGTATCAAAAGCTCGCATCAAATCAATATATACAATATCAACACAGTCACCAGCATCCCATGCGTCTATCCAACATTGAGTACATTCAAGCAACTGTGTAAGGGTAGACCTCTTACAAACAAAGCCATGTTGGTGTTTGCTAATAAGGTGGTGCTTATTAAAGTGGTTTACCATGAAAGGTTTTACTACTCTTTCCATTGCTCTGCAGCAGCCAGCAGTCAAACTAACAGGTCTATAATTTTTAGGATCTTTGGAATTACCCTTTTTATAAATAGGACATACATCGGCTCTCAACCAATCACTAGGAATTTCGCCAGAATTTAGAGATTCTCTGAAAATTTTCGTAAGCGGTTTTTTAAGAGAATGAGCCAATTTCTTTAAAAAGACATTTGGTATCCCATCTGGACCAGCAGACAATTTTGGTGATAAATCTTTCAACACTTTGAAAACATCGTTTTCGCTAAACAAACAGTCAACCAAAGAGTCAGCTTCAGATACAATATTCACAACATGTGGCATATTACCATCGTCCGCCGTAAAAACAGATACAAATGTTTCATTTAACACTGAGCATTTATCTGCATTATCATATACTACATCACCGTTACTGTTAGTAAGGGCAACAATGCTGGAGTCTTTTTTACTTAACCGTTTCCTCGCATAAGAATAAAAATTGTTGACACAATTTTTATTTGCTAATCGATTTTCGAAAGCTAACCGATCAAAATAAACAGCTGTTTTGACCTGTTGACATTTTTGCCTGTGAGCTCTTTTGTTGTAATTTGATTTAGCCTTCTTAAAACGCCTCCATGCAATTTTCTTTTCTTTGATCAGTTCCAGAGTTCTATACGACAAGGGAATTCGATACCTTCTCCCAAAGGGCTTTGTCATAGGGACAAAGTTTTCGATTGCAAAATTAACACAGTTTTTAAACTCAATCCAGTATTGTTCAATGTTAGTGCATTCCATAAATATTATATTCCAATCTAACGAATCAAAGAAAATAGACATATCAATATAGTTAGCTTTTGAAAAATCCTTCCGACACAAATTGGGAGAATTTTCAAAACGTAAATTAGGATAAAAAAGCACAACTCCATGTTTGCTTAAACCTATTGGTTCGTCAACTGTAATACCACTTATACTGAACTCAGAAGGTCCAAATATTAAGTCTAACGTATTATATGGTTGAACGAAATGTGTGGGTTCCTTTACAAATTGCGTGAAACAATTGTCGACAAAAAAATCTAAAAATAATTTGGATTGTTCTGAACCAAAAGCAAATGGAATATTCCAGTCAATTTTAGGTTGATTAAAATCACCAACCACAAAACAGTTTGCACAACCCAATTTTGCATTAAGAATATTCCGAAAAATTTCATCCAAATTTGATACACCCACTGTTGGAGAATGATATATGACACCAAATCGTGCTCGTATACCCTCAAAGTCAGTTATATCGACCCACAAAGATTCACATCCCTTCCCACTAAGATGCTCACAGATAACAAAATTTACACCGTTCATAATATACATCATTACACCTCCCCCCGTATTTGGCATAGTACGACCCGGAGTTTCTACGTTTTTTCTATCCATTCTATGGACAGTATATCCCTCTAAATTATAAGTTATATCAAAATCATGTTCTGGGTGTAGCCAAGATTCTGTAATACATATCAAAAGTGGTTTTTCCGGAAGTGAATTTAAATAAATTTTCAAAAAATTCAGTTTATTTCGAATAGAACAAGCATTCAGGAGAAGGCATAGACTAGACTTTGAGTCAATACTGTTTGAAAACGACTTCTTAATATGCGGGGGCCCAATTTCCTAAGCCTCAATTACAGCACCAGTGTTACGATTAACAATTATACCACGGCGAATGATCGCATCCTCGCACGTTTCTCGAGCCTTCTGAAGCTTCCCGCGCAGAATCTCATCTTTACGTCGCTCCTTGTAGGTTAAATCCTGTCTGGCCCACACTTTGCTCCAGCGAACTTTCTTTGCCTGATGATCCCGGATGCCACCGATGAAAACAGATTTGGCTGCAGGTGGCTTAAAGCTAACCTTAATAATTCGGGGCTTCCCATCCTTCCGAGGCAGACCATCTCTGTAAACATCCTGAACATACTCAGGATCGATCCCAATCTCCTTGGCCAATAACTTAATCTCAGCCAAATCCAATGCCTGAGCGTCCGCCGTAGAAAAGCTTTCAGCATTTTCTGCGGGAGACTGCTCCGGCAATCCGAAGACGACAGCTCTATTTTTCTTCTCCTGAGCCTCCAACAAATCGGCAAACTCTTCCTTCATCTCTTGTACAGTAGGAGCAGGACGCGCCTCAAGAGAGGCGACTCGAGACAGCAATTCGGTAATCTGATTTTCCAGTACCCGAATTCGAGCTTCACTTGCAGACGGAAGAGGCGAAGCAGAAGAAGGCTGGCTGGGAGACTGTTGTATAAGGCCACTAATCTTGCACCGACATTCGGCGCAAGTGTACGACATAATGTTAACAAGTTCCGTGTCAGATACTTTCTTGAAAGTAGCCTCTTTGATACCGGCACAATATACATGAAATTTTTGATCACAAAATTGGCAAGACAGCTTGTGATCCATTTCAGCAATCTTTCGGTCGGTGGACTTTTTGCATTGCTCAGCAGCACACGTCGATTCGGCCATAATTCAGTTCCAGAAATTATGCAGCAATAATTCCTAGAACTGAATCAAATGGGTTAAAACCAGAACTGAATCAAATGGGTTAAAAGCTAGAGCAGAACAGTCCAGCAGGCTGACGAGTGGTTGCCAGGGTGTTTCCTTTGCTGTCGGTTGTTGCAACCCCCCCGCCGCCGTTTCTTAAGGAAACCTGGACTGAACCATCTGTTCGGATGGCGATTTGGGGGGTGGGGGTAGGCGTTGTGGTTTTTTTGGGTTTGGCTTTCGGTTTCTCTGGGGTTGAGCTGTTGGGGCAAAAAACACCGGGGTGGATCGTTGTGTCAGGGACAGACATTATCGGGGTGGGGGGGGCGGGTGGGTCCGGGGGAGCAACATTTTTGTCTGCCGGTCTCTAGCGGCGGCGGTCGTTCTTTCCTCTTTTGTGCTAGGCGCAAATTAAACAAAAAGCTCTTTTTTTTTTTTTTAAAAATCTCTCACACATACCCCTTGTCATCAATAGTGTTACATAACCCAAACAAAAAATGCCAATCTATTGACTGCAGAAAAACAGCAATATCTGTATATCGTGCCCTAGTATGTAAAATCATAACCGTACCTACTTTCACGTTCAGTATCATCTACTTGATTTAACATAAAATTCAAAACGTTGTGGGTACTACAACCCAAGGGTGGGTTTACGGTAATATCCCTTACACAATAAGGTGAATTTCCTAAAATCAAGTCTAGGATATTAAATGGTGCAATAACTGAAGTTGGCTCATTAACAAACTGTTTCAGACTGTTATCTAAACAAAAGTTCAAAAAAGTTCAAAGTGGCCAGCAGGAGGGAGTGACTTAAGTGACTATTACATCTCAGTTGTGAGAGAATCGCCCGCTCCTTCCTGCGGAGAGGAACTGGTTTGTTCAAATCGAATGTTTCATTTGTATCGTCTTTCTTCGAGAGCCACATGCAGCATTCTTCACGGATTATATATGCATATATCTCTTAACCGGTGGTTCAGACGTGCTGTAGTGCATCTCCAAGTTTTCCTGCTCCATTTCAGTATTTATATATATACGTATGGTATCATAGGGGTCGCGGTAGCGACCCCTATAATATGAGTGAAAATGGTCGAATGACCGTGTAAAACAAGGCTGCGCAGAAGCTGCGCAGATTCCTGCGCAGATTATGTGCGCAAAAAATTGTACGTGTCGAGTTTAGTATATTTGCCAAGTTTCGTCCCCGTACCACTTTCCGGAAAAAAGTTACGCCAAAAATCGCTTACGAAAATTGTGTTTTTTCTTTTTTTCCGGTTTCTCGCTTTTGATGTCTCATAAGGGGGTTTTGTAGCTTGAATAACTGCAGATAGACAAATTTTTGCCTATGAAACCCATATATTCTTGTAGTACAAACCACAAATAAGAAAATAAGCTAGTTTTTATGCCTCCCAGAGCCGGAAAAAATTTGTGGCTGGGGGCCAAAGTCGGCCAAAACTCTAAAATGGCCAAAACGTATGCGTCAAAGGCGCCTTAATAAGTCAGATTGGGCTATATATGGGGTAATACTGACTACTGGCTTATTTTTACTGGGGGGGCCCCCCCCACTCGGCAACCTCCCCCCATAAAAGCCCCCCCCCATAAATTTTTACCTCCCCCCCATAAGCCAAAAAATTGCCAGATTTCACCACTTTTACCCTAAATTTTCAAAAAATTTTCCGGCTTCGCCGGTATTTTAACGAAATTTTCGCTATTTTAGCGTAAAAAACACCTAAAATTAGTCATTTTTTAGCGATTTTTGGCAATTTTTACACCAAAAAACGTAAAATTTTGCAAAATTTTTTCCAAAAATATGCCCCCCACTTTTGGCGAGCCCCCCCCCCATCGATGGGTGGGGGCAACTTTGAGCCCCCCCCCCATATCGCCCCCCCCCATAAATTTTGGCCAAAAATAAGCCAGGACTATATGGTTAAACAGTACACATATCGGGATCGTTCAAATGCTATATGATTTTCCGTCTCTGTGCGTAATTTTTCGGTACTGGCCGGCCAAAGTTGGTGAATTTTGGGTCGAACTTTGAACTTAATTTTTTCGCTTATTTTGCTACATGGGTGGCTCAAATTTTGCATACAAAGGTTTTTTGGGACGGAGAATTGATTCCCGCTATCAGTTTTGCTGCCCGAATAGCCCAAGTTGCTGGGCTGGTTTCACTTGACCGTCTGAGGGGTCAGTTCGGTAACCGCTTCCTGGAGGTCCATAGTAGGCTTTACTTTGCCTCTCCAAACTTTGTCTATAGGGGTTTTCTGGTGCGCCCAGCTCATTTCCGGTGTCCGTTTTGCCGTCTGACCCACCCATCTTGCTGTGCTGGTTCCACTTTGCCGTCTGAAGGGTCCGGTCGGTACCGACTTCCGGGAACTCCATATAAAACTGTACACAGCCTCTCAAAACATTGTCTATAGGGGTTTTCTGGTGCGCCCAGCTCATTCCTGGCATACATTTTGCCGTCTGACCAACCCATCTTGCTGTGCTGGTTCCACTTTGCCATCTGGAGGGTCAGGTCGGTGGGAGGTCATGGGGTCAATGAAATTTTCCAAAAGTGGTCATATTTGGTATCAAATGAAAGCCCTAAGCGAGCTGAGCAACTTTTGTCATAGAACTGCATGCTCAAAGTGGCTGTACAGTGCTGTGGTGGGGTGGGGTGGGGACTTAGGCGATTTTGGGTCAAAAATGAAATTTTCCAAAAGTGGTCAAATTTGGTACCAAATGAAAGCCCTAAGCGAGCTGAGCAACTTTTGTCATAGAACTGCAAGCTCAAAGTGGCTATAGAGTGCTGTGGTGGGGTGGGGTGGGAACTTAGGCGATTTTCGGTCAAAATTGAAATTTTCCAAAAGTGGTCAAATTTGGTATCAAATGAAAGCCCTAAGTGAGCTGAGCAACTTTTGCCATAACTGCATGCTCAAAGTGGTTGTGAAGTGCTGTGGTTGGCTTGCTTGCTACTGTTGAAAGATATCTATCATAGGGGTCGCGGCAGCGACCCCTATAATATGTGTGAAAAGTGGCTGGAGACAGTGTAAAATAAGCTGCGCAGAAGCTGCGCAAAATCCTGCGCAGATTTCATGCGCAAATTGTAGAGCACATCGAGTTTAGTATGTCTGTGAAGTTTCAGCCCCGTATCACTTACCGTTAAAAAGTTGCGCCCCGGACCGGTTATGGCGGCGATGTTTTTTTTCCGGTTTCTCCTATTTGATGGTTGTATTGTACATAATGTTCGCCGCTTTCACGTGATCTGCAGCGGTGGGCCAACCTAAAGGGCTATGGGGTCTAGTAGTACCCTCTAAAGAATTTAAGAATCACAACTTTTTTGCGCCGCAGCTGCGCCACAGCGCCGCAGTGGCGCCGCAAAGTCGGCTCATAGCGAAAAGTGACCATTTTTGTGGTCGTCGCTCAGGTCGAACGTTACGAGCTGGAGCTGATTTCTTTTTATATTCAGAAATTACATATATTGAACTAACTAACGGTCCAGGTTGCGTTTCTCTATCACTTCCCTAGCGACCACAGTGGCCCGTCAAAGATGGCGAAAATTCGAAAAATGAAAAATCGAAATTTCTCGCTATCTATTTAACTTTGAACGCTCAAATCTTCCATACAATGGTTTTCTGGCACGGAGAATCGATTCCCGCAGTCAGTTTCACCGTCAGACCCACCCATCTTGCTGGGCTGGTTCCACTTTGCCGTCGGGAGGGTCAAGTCGGAAACCGCTTCCTGGAGGTCCATAGTAGGCTTTACCTGGCCTCTCAAAACTTTGTCTATAGGGGTTTTCTGGTGCGCCCAGCTCATTCCCGGTGTCCTTTTTGCCGTAGGACTCATCCATCTTGCTGTGCTGGTTCCACTTTGCCGTCTGGAGGGTCATGTCAGAAACCGCTTCCTGGAGGTCCATAGTAGGCTCTACCTGGCCTCTCAAAACTTTGTCTATATGGGTTTTCTGGTGCGCCCAGCTCATTCCCGGTGTCCTTTTTGCCGTAGGACTCATCCATCTTGCTGTGCTGGTTCCACTTTGCCGTCTGGAGGGTCATGTCGGAAACCGCTTCCTGGAGGTCCATAGTAGGCTCTACCTGGCCTCTCAAAACTTTGTCTATAGGGGTTTTCTGGTGTGCCCAGCTCATTCCCGGTATCCGTTTTGCCGTCCGACGTACCTATTTTGCTGGGCTGGTTCCACTTTGCCGTTTGAAGGGTCAGTCGGGTGGGGGGTCAAGTGGTCGAAAATAAAATTTTTCAAAAGTGGTCAAATTTGGTACCAAATGAAAGCCCTAAGCGAGCTGAGCAACGTTTGTCATAGAACTGCTTGCTCAAAGTGGCTGTAGAGTGCTGTGGTGGCTTGGGGTGGGGACTTAGGCGATTTTCGGTCAAAAATGAAAGTTTTCAAAAGTGGTCAAATTTGGTACCAAATGAAATCCCTAAGCGAGTTGAGCAACTTTTGTCATAGCTCAAAGTGGCTGTAGAGTGCTGTGGTGGGGTGGGGTGGGGACTTAGGCGATTTTCGGTCAAAAATGAAAGTTTTCAAAAGTGGTCAAATTTGGTACCAAATGAAAGCCCTAAGCGAGCTGAGCAACTTTTGTCATAGAACTGCATGCTCAAAGCGGCTGTAGAGTGCTGTGGTGGGGTGAGGTGGGGACTTAGGCGATTTTCGGTCAAAAATGAAAGTTTTCAAAAGTGGTCAAATTTGGTATCAAATGAAAGCCCTAAGTGAGCTGTGCAACTTTTGACATGGAACCATCCACCAATATTTGCTGTGCCAAATAACGTCACGTGCCCATGAAACTTTTGTCTTTACTTCTTCAACCGGAATTTAAAGGATATATATACCTATTTATATTTATTATACGTATATTTAAAGGATATTTAAAGGATATATATATACGATACAGCCAACACACACATATTATCCTCTTTTGTGCGGAGCATTTTTGTTACTTGTATATATATACGTATGCATAGCTTCAGGAGCATACATATATAAAATAATAGAAAACAAGAACAAAAAGTGCTCCTTCGTCGCATGTAAAATACATATGAGTCTTCGTAGGCAGGTTGTACATAAGCAAAAACTAGCCTGTAAAATACATATGAGTTCCGTAGGGAGGTTGTAAATTAAGGAAAACAAGTTGCAACCGCTTAACATATGAGCCTGTCCTACAACGAGGCTCATATTGGCGTCACAGTGCATTCCACATTAAAGCCTCATTAAAGAACCTCAGCTTCATCCACATTACGGAAAAATGAATAGACGTTGTGGCCCAGAAGAAATGGACTGAAGTGAACTACGACTGCTCAAGCTGAACTGTACATGCATCCTGATGTTTCCTGAAACACTATGGCACACCTAATATATATTTCGCGATACGCTGTGGTACACGGTACACCTAATGCATTCTCGAAACACTTTCACATACACACGCAGAATGCGTTCCCACTTGGCTGTGAGTCAGAGCCCTCATGGCGTACCGTATTGAGCATATGCACACTATAATGACTGATCAACAAGCTATGTGAAGTTTAATTTGTAATGAAAAGCTTTATGCAGTATGTATTTATACAAGAAATAAAAATGCTCCTCTGGAGCATAAAAAAAGTAATATGGGTGATGGTGAGGTTGTAAAATCAAAAGAGGACTAGTCTTTAAAATGCTTAATATGGGGGCTAGGTTCAAAAATAGAAGAGGACTAGGTTGTGAGCGAATTAATATGGGCACAGCTTCGCCGAACAACCCATATTCGCGGTTTATAAACGTAAATCATTATGCATATCCATCCAAGCTACATTTAGTTTATAGTGCATAAACAATCTCTACTGCTACGTATATATATATATGTATTCGAGCGTAACGGAACTTTTATTTTAGCAAACTTTTTCTTTGAGAAACTCTTTATACTAACCAGTGCATTTTATCCATTTATATCAAGAATAATTTTAGGACTCTGATCTTCTATTTCCTTCCTGCTTGAACCAATAGCTTTAGCATGATATCCTTAGATCTCATTTCGTTGCTTGCTGCAGTTCAACACGACCACATAATGATAATTTAAGTATATATTCCTAGCAAGTCTAACAGTGTATGCAAACAACTAAATATATTCAATGAGTATTCAACTTCTTAAATTTCTTATTACTGACTGACACTGATAGCTCTGTATGCGACAGAAGTTAAGACGAAGCGTGAAATCCCGCGAATATGGGTTGTTCGGCGAAGCTGTGCCCATATTAATTCGCTCACAACCTAGTCCTCTTCTATTTTTGAACCTAGCCCCCATATTAAGCATTTTAAAGACTAGTCCTCTTTTGATTTTACAACCTCACCATCACCCATATTACTTTTTTTATGCTCCAGAGGAGCATTTTTATTTCTTGTCCTTCTGTCATTTTAAAGGATCCCTTTCCAGCAATGCGGTAATGAATACAAGGAGCTTGAACAGTGCCGTAGGTAGAGCAGAAAACTGATTATATCAATATATAGTACCACTGAATTCTCACCTCCGCCCCAAGCTTCGGCCGCTGCAACCTCTGTTTGTGGGTGGTATAAGGATAAAACTTTTTCGCCTCTCCAAACACCACTGGTCTATAGGCCCCATAGACCGTAGTGACCACTGGTCACTTCCGTCGGTTTCGGCGATATGCCCATTGAAACGAGCGTAGTCGATTTACTATATATGCCCACGACCAAAACGCCGAAAAGCGCAGCTTTAGGCCGTTTGACCAGTGGTCAATAGGCACCATAGGCTGTAGTGACCAGTGGTCACTTCCGTCGGTTTCGGCGATATGCCCATTGAAACGAGCGTAGCCGATTTAATATAAATGCCCACAACCAAAACGCCGAAAAACGCAGCTTTAGGCCGTTTGACCAGTGGTCAATAGGCACCATAGGCTGTAGTGACCAGTGGTCACTTCCGTCGGTTTCGGCTATATGCCCATTGAAACGAGCGTAGTCGATTTACTATATATGCCCACGACCAAAACGCCGAAAAAACAAGAAAACAAAAATGCTCCTTCGTCGCATGTAAAATACATATGAGTCCCTAGAAGGCAGGTTGTACAATAGCAGAAGACAAGATCCACCCTGTAAAATACATATGAGTGGAGTGGGGTTGTAAAAGAATGAAGACAAGCTGCATCGGCGAACCATATGAGCCTGCCCTATAACGAGGCTCATATTGGCGTTGTAATGATAATGATTTGACGACAAATGACAATTTGATGATTATATATATTATATACGATTATGGTCACCTGTATTTAAGCACCATGCAACTTAAGCAACTTGAAAACAGCTACGTAAAACAAAAACGGCTACTCGAAACAGACCTATATTGCCTAAATCCTTTTATATATTGTATTTTTATAAACATTATTAAAGCAAACGTACCAAGCAGAATTATAAACAACATATGACACATTCATGTCATAGGCACTGGTGTGACCCTTTCCTACCCTTGTAGCAAGTACGTACGTACATATGTTGTATATACATATTAGGGATGGGCGCGGAAAAAAAAGGACTGGAAAAAAAAGGTTTTTTCCGTTTTTTTCCATTTTTTTCCGATGGGGTGGAAAAAAATGGGAAAATATTCCTAACGTTATTTTGACGATTTTTACAATAAAATATCATGTTTTCTGAGCTTTTCCAGCAATTTCACATTATTTACAACCTTTTCCGTGGGTCATAGTAGGAGGGGGTATGCTAAATCTGACGAAATTGTATTTGGGTTTTTTCGATGCATCGGAAAAAAATGGAAAAATATTCGGGACATGTTCTGAAAGTTAATTTATAACATCGGAACATTAAGAAACCATCAAAAACAGTGTTTAATGAGGTAAGAATACGATATTCATGCATTTGAGCTAACTTTGAGATTTAGCGTTTTCCCCTTGGAATGTGAAAATGATTGCGTAACTCAGGTAGAGTTAATAATTCAATACCTAACAGTGGAGTGTTCAACCAAAACTGTTAAAATATCTGGAACTGTTTACATTACGGAGCGTGTTACCTATGATAACCACAAACTAGGTCTAGTAGAACCTCCAAAGTATACAGAAGTGACCTGCCCTTTGCTTTAACAGCGTCACCCGCTGAAAATATTGGATTCATGTAACCACTACTGGAATCTTTCTAAGCGCTTGTGTAATTGCATTATATACCCCTGTGGGGCTACAAATATCGTGAAAACTGCTTCTGTGCATGCAAAAACATGAAATAAAGCAACTTTTAGCACATTGTGTAATTTTGGAGTGACCGGAAAAAAAAAGGAAAAAAATGGGAAAAAATGGAAAAAAACCGAAAAAAAAGGTTTTTTCCGGCAATCTTTTTTTTCCGGAAAAAAACCAACCCTAATACATATTGATATTGTATATATGTGTACAGTGTAGATAAATACAAAGGTAAAAACTCTGGTATAGATTCATGTTATGTACGCCAATATGAGCCTCGTTATAGGGCAGGCTCATATGGTTCGCCGATGCAGCTTGTCTTCATTCTTTTACAACCCCACTCCACTCATATGTATTTTACAGGGTGGATCTTGTCTTTTGCTATTGTACAACCTGCCTTCTAGGGACTCATATGTATTTTACATGCGACGAAGGAGCATTTTTGTTTTCTTGTCTTCAATTCTTTTACATGCTCCGCAATATATGTAGCTTTTGCCTTCAATATTCACTTTGAATTTGAGAGACGGAATATTTCTATTTTCACCTAAAATCGGCTAAGTCTCTTCCCCCATCACCACAGCTTTCAACAGACACTTTAGGTATGCGGTTCTATGAGAAATGTTGCTCAGCTCACTTGGGGCTGTCATTTGATGCCATATTTAACCACTTTTGAAAAATTTTATTTTTGACCCAAAATCGCTTAAGCCCCCACCCCTACCCCAGCACAGCACTCTACAGCCACTTTGAGCATGCACTTTTATGAGAAAAGTTGCTCAGCTCAATCGGGGCTTTCATTTGGTACCAAATTTGACCACT